>CAJQZN010040180.1:18266-39714 GCA_907164685.1 Colias eurytheme
GGAATATTATCAAACCTAATTGGCAGAAAGCCATGTTTGTTAATCGGAGGATTTCTCAACATAATATCGTATATCCTTGTGATAACAACTAAAAATATCACAATGGTTTATGCTTTGAGGATTATAAGTGGCTTAGGCATGGGTGTAACCACGGTTGGCAATATTGTGTATGTTGGCGAGATAGCGTAAGTAAATCCTATTGTAAATTGTATATCTGTTTGTTTGTAATGTTGTCAGGACGTTCTATTTACAAAAGTATAAAATTTTCAATTTCTATTTCTATTTTGAAAGGTATGAAATCTAACTGGCTTAGGAAACGTTGTTCTGTCAGGACAGTTTTACCTGTAATGGTATAATAGTAAAAAATAATCGCCAAATGTGTTGGTAAGCGCGAAACTCGAGAACGGCTGAACCGATTACGTTAATTCTTTTTTTATCATATTCTATGAAGTATGAGGAATGCTATTATGGAGAGAAAACGTAAACCACGGGCGAAGCCGGGGCGGGCCGCTAGTTAAAAATAGTTTATAACGAAATCCTACTACTATATTTAACTCTTTTCTGTAGGACTGCTTTCCGTTTTGTAGTAAATGGTAAAACTATGGTATGACGATTCAAAAGTGCTTTTAGAAGAAGAATTGAATAAATAAATTTATGAGTTTAAATTTGAATTTACTTATAACATTGATGAAAATGTGTTAAGTCGTTTCATAAGTTTTGTGACAAACATAGATAAGAGATATTGATAAAAGTTTGGAAAAGGATCATCATCATCATTAACAGCCTATGTTTGTCCACTGCTGGACATAGGCCTCAGTCATGGCACGCCATTGAGCCCGGTCATTCGCTCGTTGTCGCCAGTTTTGCCCAGCAACCCTGGGGATGTCGTCACTCCACCGTGTAGCAGGGCGTCCTACGCTACGTTTGCCGAGCCGCGGTCTCCACTCTAGTACATATTATGTTTGCCCCAGCGGTTGTTGGAAAAGGATAGCCTTCAGTAATTTTCTAGATGTCTTTTTACTGATATTGAATCAAAGGAATTTAGTTACTTCAGCAACTACTATACAGTAGCAGTCAAAATTAGACCTTAATTCTTACTAGACAAGATGTAATATCGTCTAGCATTGCAGTTAACTGTAGTGGACCAAATGATGTAATTTTGACCCTTTGTTTAATTTGGCAGAATATATAAATGTATTCATCTCCCTCACATTTTTGTTTTGCAAATAATTAGTTTTATCAGTTCAATCAATTACTCAGTTTATCCCTAAATTCTTGGGACACTGATTGATTAATGTTTGTGTTTTATCTTACTAATTCTGTTATCCGTATTGTGTATTTAAACACAAATAAACCACAAAAAAAAAAACGCTTAAAGACACATAAATAAACTCTGTAATATCACATTCTCAAACTAATTATTTCATAACTTCTTCAATATTTACAACCAATTCAAAAAGTAGTATGGAGAAGAACCGACAGGAAAGTCTATAGTTGCTCTTTCAGCGAACGATTCGCTATAATATTATCGTAGGCAATGAAAACGTCGAAGATTAGAATAAAGGTAAATATTCTACCGCATTAGATTATCATAATGTTTGAATAACAAATACAACATATTGTATGAAATCGCAAATAACATCAAGGAAAATTATCAAAAACCTCGTGACGACTCACATTTATTCCGCTCAATTTACTATCGTTTATTTTCCAATGTAAAACAGTAAAACTTTTCCAATCTACATTTAATTCAACTATCTAAATTCTAAATCTTCGATAGGCGTTATTTTCCCTATCGCAAGATTTATCGGTAAGATCACAAGATTGAAATCTGACGGTTATAACTCACGTGAACTCGCAAGCCTTTGTTATCAAAAATTATATGACAAGGATGGTACCTACAAAAATTATTGAAATGATCATACAATATCCTGCAAGAGTATTAAATAACTAAAAATGCAGTATTATGACGTAATACACTGCCCTGAGACGGAATATTTTACACTAGGTTTCCGCCCGCGGCTTCGCCCGCGCAGTCAAAGAAATACCCGCATAGTTCCCGTTCCCGTGGGATTTCCGGGATTGCGTCATTATCCCGGGATAAAAAGTAGCCTATGTCCTTTCTCGGGTATCAAAATATCTCCATACCAAATTTCATGATAATTGGTTCAGTAGTTTAGGCGTGATTGAGTAACAGACAGACAGACAGAGTTACTTTCGCATTTATAATATTAGTATGGATTATTATGTGTCACTTAGAAGCGATTAATAACCCTACGCTGTTTGGAGTAAATAATATTTGTTAAACTAGGTCAGGTATTAGATAGAGGCATATCATACCTGACCTAGTCTAACAAAAAATATCGAATGATTCTTTTCGAGAACTATTATTAATGTGTTCTGACGTTTTTTGTTTATCTATTCATGCATTCTTACATCATCATGCTGGCCTTCATCTGCACACGGGCCTTCTATAAGGGTACAGGCCATAATAATTCACCACACTGGCCAAGTGCGGGTTGGCGGATGACACGTCATGTCGTCGAACTTTTTGATTCTTTGACATGTCGTTTTCCTCACGATGTTTCCCTTCACCGTTCGAGCAGTGGTGATGATGCAACATGCGCAAATTGAAAAATCAATCTATTTCCTACGCGCAAGCCTGGTCTCGAACCCCGGACTTATCGATTCGAAGTCCGAGGTCTTACCACTGAGCCACCACTGCTCTACACTGCTCTACTTACAATGTCTTTTCAATTGTATTATGTTTGGGTATTTTTAAAGATTAGGTACTTTCGAACCTTCTCTTGATATTAACAGAAAAAGATTTCACAAAATCGGTCAAGCACACGCGTGACCAATTGAAATAGGGATGCCATACATTTTTATTCACTGATTGCCAGTAATTCGATTTTGTTACAGGTCTACACACATAAGGGGGATTCTCTTGACATCCACATCAATCGTGGGTATTTCAGGCACGCTCCTGGTATATTCTGTGGTACCTTTTGTGTCCTATGTGGCAACAGGGTATATAGCTTTGGGGATTTCTATAGTACACATGATTGGTATTTTGTTCATACCTGAGTCACCTGTTTACTTGGCTATGAAAGGTAAGTTGATTATAGGACCAACCGATTTTATGTATGTTCTATGGGCGTGTTTCTGGTAAGGAAACTAAATGTGTTACTTTGTGTGTTTCTTTCCGTATTTTATTTTAGCGAACGAAGTTAACGAAGTATAAAAAAAATCCTCGATAAGTTATCAATATAAAATCACTGAATTAAATTTTATTGAATTTTAAACATTATCTTTACTGCACGTTTATCTAAGATCGTTATAATATTATTATTTTTTATTTGTAAATTGGGTACTTATTTTTTTTATTTTTAGGTGATACTATAAAAGCAGCGAAAACACTTAACCGACTTGGTAGATCTGGGGATGTAGATAAAATTCTAGAAACATTTTCACAAACAAAAGGATCTGAAACAACGAAAATACAAGATTGGACTGAAATATTTACTTTTAAGTCGAATAGAATGTCGCTGTTTTTAACATTTACGTTAGGTAAGAATTTTTTAATTAGCCTTAGGGCCGATTTTTTAATGCTTGAAATGTGCAGAATGCAATGTTAAAACTTATCCGTCCAATAAATAGTCCGGGATACATCGCCCATTTTTGCAAGTGATTACTATCAAGCTAATTTTTCGTGAGTAGCTTTATTTTGATGAGATGCCCAATAATTTCATGTACAAAACTCTCGATTGTGGTAGCTACCAGAGGAAACAAGGATAAAATATTTTGATTTGATGGTTCTCAAATATTAATTACTAACTGAATGTTTTTTTTGTTCAATCTCAAGATAATTATCTAAATTATTCGAAAAAATATTTGTCCTACAAAATCTATGGTTTGATCAAAGAGTCCCCCTTTCCAATGTGTATCGATAACGAAGTCATCATAAATGATTACTAACCAGCAGATTTTTTTATTTTCACTTATTTAATACTTATATAATTCAACAGACATATTGTCCTACAAATTGCGTAATAAATATTTGAGAACCGTCAAATCAAAATTTTTTATCCTTGTTACCTCTGTAAGCTACCACAATCGAGAGTTTCGTACATGAAATTATTGGGCATCTCATCAAAATAAAGCTACTCACGAAAAATTAGCTTGATAGTAATCACTTGCAAAAATGGGCGATGTATCCCGGACTAAAAATATTACACGATAATATTAAAATGTCACGTAAACTATCAAATACGGGCAATTAGAATACGTTTTTAAAATGGTAGTTTTACACATTATTCGACGAATAAGTTTTAACCAAGGATTGAAAAGTCCTTAAATGTAGATAATTATACATTTGATATTGTTGATTGAAGACATATGTACATTGAAGATGAAAATCCATGGAGGGTTGTCGCGTAAGAATAACAGGACAGTTCTTTGGCATATTATGATAATACTTATATAATATTATGTATATGTAGTTAGATGTAAGTAACATGTAATGTAAAATTATATTGTATATGGACATGACTTTAAAAGAGCAACTATGGATTTTCTTGCCGGTTCTTCTCCATAGATACTGCTTTCCGAATCGGTGGTAAATTTAAAGAATGTAATGACGATTCAAAAGTGCTTCTGGAAGAAGTCTAATTGAATAAATAAATGTTTGAGTTTGAGTTTGAGTGACATAATATTACTGATGATTAAATTAATTTAATAATAAAACAACTAAAATTGAAAATGTTTGGTGAAAACATAAAAAAATGTTTCTATAGAAGGACTCTAGTCCTTCTCCTGTACGCAGGCTATTTTTTATGGCGCATTGGGAGTAAAATTTCAAAGTCGCGTCATGGCAATACCGTCATGTCATGGAGTAAGGCGACGATTTTGGTATCTTTGAATCTTGTCAAAGAAGTTTCACTTCTGACACGTGCTCAGCACACACGCTCTTTTAGTTTAAGTTTTTTTTTACTTTTATATCATAGTTTATTATACGTTTTTATTCAGGCATTGTATCATTGTGATTATATATCTTTGTATGACCGTGACACTTTTGAACCCCATATCCATATTTTAAACTTCTAACACTTTTTTTCCAAAACTAAATTGTCTCTTCTTCTGTCTTCTTCTTTCAGGAGCTTTTCAACAAACAAGTGGTGTAGCCGTAGTATTATTTTTTGCTACAACGATATTCAAACTTGCTGGTTCTTCAATAGAGCCGCAAATAGCAACAATTATCATTGGTGTCACTAGATTGGTTTCTAGTTTAATTGCACCTACGTTTATTGATAGATCTGGAAGGAAGATACTGTTGATGATGTCGATGGTTGCGTGTGCTGTTAGTTTGGTTAGTATATCATGTTATTGACTCATTTATTTTCCTCGTCTTTTCTGGGTTGCCTGGTAGAGATCGCTGCCAGCGATAAGGCCGCCTACTGTACATTGTTATATTGTATTTTGTAATTTCGTAAAATGTATTCTTTATGATGTACAATAAAGTATTTTTCATTCATTCATTCATCATGCGCTTATAAATTAATTAATGTTATTTTATATGTCTACTAGCAGTCCGCCCCGGCTTCGCCCGTGGTACGGATTTACGTTTTCTCTACATAAAAACCATCCTCGTACTTCAAGGAATATAATAAAAAAAGAATTATCGAAATCGGTTCAGTCGTTCTCGAGTTATGCGCTTACCAACACATTTTGCGATTCATTTTTATATATAAGATTGGAATAAATACGCTAGGAAAAGGAACACAAGTTTATTAATAACTAAAGCTTCCGCCCGCGGTTTCGCCGCGTTTTCAAAGAGTAACTCATATAGCTCCCGTTCCCGTGAGATTTCCGGGATAAAACTTTGCCCATGTGTTAATAACTCAGGCCCCGGAATCACAGACACAATAGAAAATCTATTGTGTCGTGGACCGATCGGGCCGTTCGGGGCTCAATGGGTTAATCCAAGTTACCTTCTATATGTGTGCTAAATATCATTGTAATCGGTTCAGTAGTATTTGCGGAAAAGAGTAACAAACATACATACACATACATCCATCTTCACTAACTTTCACATTTATAATATTAGGATAGGAAAGGAAGTAGACAATAATATGAAATCTTCTACTAAACAATTTGTATTTATTCTTTCAGTCGGTGCTTGGTTTATATTTCTATCTGGACAGGGTGAAGAGTCCAGTTCTTGCGAGTATCGGATGGTTGCCGATGGTGGCGCTCATTGTTTACTTCTTCTGTTATGAAGCAGGTAAAGTTATAATGTTTATGTCTCATCAAGTTGTAATAGGGAAAATAAAGTGTGAAGTTCTTCACTTCACTTCGATATTCTTCTGCGTAGTTTAATAAAATTCTCTGATTAAAGCTTAAATTACTTCTTCCAGATCGCTCAATTATTATCGATGTAAAGTTCAAATAATTATTGATACAAACGTTGCAGTATTTATCTGAAATATTAATGAAAATTATATACAGTACATAATATTATAGGTACATTAATTTAGTACATTAATTTTTCTTTCCAGGATTCGGCACAATCCCCAACGCGATAGTAGGTGAAATGTTCAGGCCAAACGTTCGCTCGAACGGTTCAGCCCTCGCCATAACACTAACCTGGCTTGTCGGCTTCGCTCTGACCACCAGCTTCAATACCATGGTCGAGACCCTGGGTGGTGACGTCACGTTCTGGCTGTTTGGCGGCTGCTGTATCCTGGCTTTTCTGTTCACATTCTTCTGTTTGCCAGAAACTAAGGGGAAAACTTTGAACGAAATACAGGAGATGTTGAGCTAGTGTCGAATAAATTGTTTTTAGGTTGTGGTTGTTTTATTTTAAAATACTTTTTCGTTGATGTTAATTTCATTATAAGAAACAAGCATATTTTTTTCAATAGTTTTGAATAGATTGTCCAGAGAATAATGGTCCAGACATGACTATTTAAAAATCGTACTGAAATCTGTTCATTCACAAAATATGTGCATAATATGCTGAAAGGATGTTTTAGACAGACACACATAGGTAGGTAGGTACATGATAATTTTATATTATATTGCATTTGTATAAAATTAATTATTATTTGCAGTGCGTCAGAAGCTTAAAAAATAACTGGAGATAGTGTCAAAATGATAACGTTAATTTCACACCATTGTTCATAAAAAGGAAATTGATTTCACATTTCCATAATTTAAAAAATTAAAAATTACTTTTGGTACAGACGCACAAAATAATACAAGCGTATAATCGAATTGAAGAATTAAAAAAAAGATGTCTCTTCATTTAGAATTTCCTCAAAAAAGTTGGACTGGAAAAAATATTTTACGCATTTTTGCCAACCCGATGGCGCATGTTCAGTGACCTTTAACGTGGTAAAGGGCTCATCTAAAGTATCATGCAAATAAATATTACGACATATTTCACATTGAAATTACAGCTTACATTTTACCATAGAAAATGTAATTGAAATCTAAACTCAATGATATACCTAAACAAGAACAAAAATATTGTATCATGATCGAATCAGTACTTTCGAATATTTCTCTCTACAAACATACAAATTAACAAACGTTTACACTTTATGATGTTAAGATTGCATAAAGATGCTATAAAATAAAAACTACTCTTTCAGATACCTAATAATACGTTGTTTTATTTCTCATGATTTTTAATTAATTATGTGTTGTTATAGGGTTGATGTACCAATAGTTGACCATTTAAGCGGTTTTATCTTTAGCTACATATAAAAAACGGGTTATTTGTTTTACGTTCAATGTTATTTTTGGGACACAGATAAATGAATACTCACTGCAACTATTGTTCTTAATATCAATTTGATAACCTTTAAAGGTTTTATGAAAACTACTCTGAAAGTTACTTCTGCTAAAAACACCATTACTTGACCACTGATCACCAATATGACCATCATTGCTCTAAAAGTTGACCATTTTCAAAATGAACAAAATGTCCTTCTTCGAACATTAGTTTTGTTTAATAAATAAATATATTATTTAATAAATAAAAATAGGTTGATGAAATCAAACCACTTGGTCACGGAAATCAAGTGGACAACTCAAGGTTAATAATATTCTCGGCCCCGAAACCTGACCAACTAAGTTCGGTATAAAAATCTTACGGTGATCAGCTTTTGGAAATATGTAACATAAAGCTATGACTTAACTACGGCTTATATGGTTTGTTAAATTAGGTAGGTATAAGCACAAAACAAAGCAAGTCTTTCTTAGCAAAATATAAAGAACCAAGAGCTGACCATACTGGTCAACAATAGGCGAAAAATTGTTTTTGTTGCTCCAAAAGATAACCAGGCCGCTAAAAATCATGAAAAACTGTTCATGCCAAAAATGAAGCCGAAAGTCTATAACAGAATGGCTCAACATTATGCCTATAACAAGACATATAAAGAGTAATCGATTGCATTCAAGATAAATTAAGATTTCCCAATCAACTCCCGATAAAAAACTCTTAGTAAAAAATGTGATTACTTACGGGGCACCTACTTAATGACATCTTCGTGTTGAAAAAATGTCAATATTTCTGACCATTGGCAGCAAGGTTTGTTTTTATTTTATAGATGATGTTGCTTTATATAAAAAAACAATAAACTATCATCTGGGGCTGCCGTATTTTCTTAATTGGCGCGTATATTTGAATTTTGGTCATGCATTGGCGCTTGGTCAGCTAGTGGTACATTGACCCTATATTAACTATATTTAACTAGTTTATATGATTATAACGTACATAATATACGTTACGTTTGAGAACGTAAGAACACAATATACTGAACATTATTACATTTTATACAATGACAAATCAACCCGATTTGCTATGCATTTTGGTACTTTAAACTTTTGCAAGTAAGTTGAAGAAAATAAGTCCACCAAAAATAATTTAAATAAAGATTAGATTTTATTTGTTTTACAGTCATAATATTATATTATAAACTTACTGCATCAGTCACATTCATTCATTCATTCATTTATTCTTCATTGTATACACATCAAGGAAATACAAAAATGAAAAAAAAACACAATAAAAGATATACAATGGGCGGCCTTATGGCTATAAGCCACATTCTGTGGTCAAATCATTAAAAATCAAATTCAACTTATCGATATGAATATAATAATAGTACCTAATTAATTATGTAAAAGTTTATTTAAATATTATCAAATAAACACCTAATTACAAAATAACATATTTTGAGATTGTAAAACACCAAATTTATATTACTTTCGCAGACCTGTTTATGTAAATATTGTTGTTATTAATTTTATTTACACACGGAGGCGTTTACCGCGCGAAAAGCTGACTTGACAGATTGTTTTTTTAATTTTTTGAACTAAGGCAGAGGCTCAGTCGACCATAGTTACTTAGTGTTAATTCGACCATCAATCGTAACGCCTTCTATAAACAAATGAATTTCTTATAAAAAGTAGTGTGTTTTTTTATTAAATAGTATTTTTAATTTATTGTTATAAAATGTCGTATATAAGGACTCAAATAATTATTGTTGCTTGTGGTACGTACATATATATTTTTTTATTTAACAAAGAACAAATATTTATTTAAACGATTATATTTTTAATTTTGTTGAACTTTGAATAATCTTTAAAATAATATGTTATAAAGTGTTGATATTTATTATTTAGATATCTAATGTGTGCGTTACATCAAATATTTTTTTAGTAAAAATAATTTTTTGCAATAATAATTCCACCGTGCATTCTAGTAAAAAAATATGTATGTATTTAATTCAATAATTACAGTCAATAAAAATAACTACTTATAGATTTACAAATTCGTAATCGTAATCTTATGTTTAATTGCTTTGTTTTTGTCGTTATTTTAACAACTTGGTTACCTTCACTTGTATGTTTGTAAGTTTCTAAATTTATCAAGGATAGATGACAATAGACATAATAATTTCATAAACTATCTTTTTTATATTATTAAAACATGCTTTTTATTAAAGATATATTTATTACTAGCTTTCCGCCCGCGGCTTCGCCCGCGTTTTCAGAGAAAAACCCGTTCCCGTAGGATTTCCGGGATTAAACCTATCCTATGTCCTTTCTCGGGTATCAAAATATATCTATACCAAATTTCATGCCAATTGGTTCAGTCATTCAGGCGTGATTGAGTAACAGACAGACAGACAGAGTTACTTTCGCATTTATAATATTAGTATGGATTTCCATTATGATATCAATTATCAGTGGCAGATTTAATTAAATTACAATTTTCGAAACAGAAATTTTCCCTATTGAGTAGATAAATTAAATGACTTACTAAATTGAAAAAAAAGTCCCTTTTATAGGTCCTACGTATAAACGTATAGATAATAAATATGTCTAATTTTCATCAGAAGGACTCGTAGGATATATTTTTTTTTTCAATAATATCCATTCAAGTTTATCGATAAAACCGGTTATTATAATTTACCGTTATGGGGTTTTAGTGACGTTTTAATTTTTTTACATTAGCTGATAATTAACACATAATTAACTACCTATACTTTAAAATAACTTTTTAACTATGGGGAAACACGAAAAAAATTGGGACTAGAAAATTCTTAGGCTGTAAAAAATCGTGTGTTCTATTACATGCGTATTATTTGCCATAGTTAAAGATATAATAATATAATATCTATACTAATATTATAAAGAGGAAAGGTTTGTAATTATGTATGTATGTATGGTTTTCACGCATAAACTACTGGACCGATTTCAAAAATTCTTTCACCATTAGGAAGTTGCATCTTCACTGAGCGACAAAGGCATTGCATTTTCAAAAAAAATAGAGATCCTTACCAAAAATGCAATAATGTAACCCAAGGTGTAAAAAAATCCTTAATAAAAATTCTGTCATTGCGTGCGCTGCGGAATCTATTCCTTGAAGTACGAGGATGGTTCTTATGAAAAAGAACGTAAACATGTAGGTACCACGGGCGAAGCCGGGGCGGACCGCTAGTCGTATTATAAAGCATAGTTTTAGCGTCTCTTTATGACATAATGAACCCAAGAATTACAATAATTTTAATATTACTGTATTAAAATTACATTAATTTATTTTACAATATCACCAGTTAATCAAGTCAAAAATATATTTTTTACTGTAGTTTAGTCTTCTTATTACTTATAAAAATTGCATATGCCCCATAGATTTTTTTGTACCACCTACCTAGATTAATATATAGGGACATATAGATCTATAAGTAATATTTGACTAATCTAATAATAATAATAATTGTCCCACAACACAGTAAAGTTCTCGAAAGGGCCTAGCTGCGTGTTCAATCCGTGTCCCCACGTAAGCCTGCCAAAGGACCGGCCGTACCTTCCTTGTGATTGTACCCGAGTATTATGGAATGAGATATACACATAAAAATTGACACACATACACACATAAACATTAAAAATTTTCATTAACTGTATCAACATATTGCATTAAACTCATCTTATTTACAGTAAATATAGGCCAGTTTATAGACGGCTACAGCGTTGGGTGGTCAGCTCCCATCATCCCAAAATTACAGGATTTAAATCAGAGCCCTCTATCGGAAGTGATCACAGACATCCAAGCTTCATGGATTGGTTCTCTTCTGTATTTAGGATCTATTGTTGGTAAGATTTATTTTGTAACTAGCTTTCTTTTGGTGGTCCAGGAACCTCGCAGGAGAATGACGTCATATACTTTTTAGACTCCTAAATATCTCCAGATGCTAAAATCATATCTATCATAAAATCCATCTGAAAGACAAATAAATATTTTCGTAAACTTTCGCATTTATAATTGGTAAGGAATAAGAATAACCGTAAAATGTTAATTAATTCAAATTCAAAATTTATGAAAAATAAATAAAATTTGAATTTGAATTTGAATTATCTAATAACAAAAATAGCTGTGGAATGTTTCTGTTTTTAAGTTGTAGTTCCAAGGTTCGGAATTCCATGATGTTTAATGTTAATAATAAAATGCAATTTCAATTAAAGATATATAATATCTCAAAAACGAATGAAACTATAAAAGTGAATTAACTAAAATTTTCCGAAACTGTTCAGAATATTGCATCGAAAAATATACAAATGTTGAAATTTCTAACTATAGTATAATAAATTTCGTCTGACCGGTTGGCTTAGCTGCCTTCCAAGCCAGAGGTCGTGAGATCGATTCCTTCCCACCCTGGGCAAATATTTGCATGATGAACATAGATGTTTGCTCTGTGTCTGGGTGTTATAATTATCTATATAAGTATTTATTTAAAATTATATATAATATTATAGCTTAGTATGGGATCAGATCATGCCGTGTATGAAAATTGTCCTGAAATATTTATTTATAATAGGATACTAGCCTGTCAGGAAAACCGATACAAAATAAAACCAATAAACTTTAAATGGACTAGATCGGAAAGGTAATTTTATAGTTAGCTCCAGTTAATGACTTATCAACAGGAAATAGTACTTATACAATAGGTCAGAGCTTAACCACTGAAAACAATTTGTGTATTGTATTCTATTAATATTCTGTTTGCGGCTTAGTTCATAGACTATCTAGATCTTTTTGAGAAGTAGGATATTATGTAATTTCTTGGATATTTTCAAGATTAGGCATATAAGTATAAAAATATGGTTGAATTGCTTATGTATACAGGACCAATTTTCACATTATAAATAAAATGTTTTTATCAAAGGAATATTTCATTTACTAAACTTATTTATACTAATATTATAAAGAGGAAAGGTTTGTATGTATGTATGTATGTATGTATGGTTTTAACGCATAAACTACTGGACCGATTTTGATGAAATTTGGTACAGATAATCTTTAGACCCTGAGAAAGAACATAGGCTACCTTTTATTGCGAAATATGTACCACGGGCGAAGCCGGGGCGGACCGCTAGTTTATAATATAATATAATAAATTAATATGCGTTATAAAAACCATGACTGTTAACAACCTTGTCTTCAAGGAAAATAAAGAATGTTTGTTTGATGACTATCTGATGAATGCACTAAAGCGGGTTCTTTAGGTTTTTAGGATTCTGATCCACAAAACGGAACTTACTAGCTTAATACCCTTTTAACCCAAATTCTTAGGTCTACATTGAAAGTTACAACATATTTTAATGAAAAACATGTTTGTGCGGAACACTCGTTGCGCGAGTCCGACTTGTACTTGGCCGGTTTTTATTTATTAGGATTTCAATATTTTAAGTTTATTTTGGTTAACATTAACTATTTGTAACTACAGTTCTAAATAGACATCTTTTTCCAGGGCCCTATATTCCGAGTTATCTATCCAACATAATTGGCAGGAAGCCATGTTTGTTCTTCGGAAGTCTTCTAAACCTGACCGCCATTATTCTGATTATTACCACGAAAAATATCGGCATGGTGTATGCTGTACGGATAATTAGTGGTTTAGGAATGGGCATGGTTACGGTCAGCAATTTGGTGTATGTTGGTGAAATTGCGTAAGTATATAAACTGATTGATTTTATATTATAGGTAAAGGTAGCCAATGTAGGTATTTAAGTTCTGTTTAATTCTACTTGTGATTTATATTTGTTACTCTTTCACAAGAAAAGGGCTGTCGGATTTTGATAATACTTGGCAGTGATGTTGCTTATGTATCAGTAATACAGTATACATAAGCTATAGAAGTACTTGCTTATTTGCAGATGAAATCGCGCGGCGCAGCTAGCACAGTATTACAATATTATTTCCTACAGTAAGGAATCGCCTTTGATGTCGCGCGATGCCGCCGCCAGCGTAGGTACTTACGCTGCCACACGAAAATACGCTAGGGTTGCAACAAATGGGAAATAAAACAATTGTGATTATTAATATTATGATGAAATCTTTATTCATATGTACATTCAAAATAATTGCGATTATTAAATCTGATGTAATTATTTGTTCATAAATATATAATTACAGATATTGCACTGCTAAATATTATTTACGTGGACACTTTATTTTTGGATGTTCTTAATTGTATATTATAACATTTAACTAAGTAATGCATTCGCATTGGGATGTACAATCTGATTAGAAAATAATGAGGACAACATATACATAGCTTTGATTTTAATTCAACAAATACAATTAATACAATCTTTCTGAAATATTGTTTCCTTCTGGGATTTCAATGTAGATTTACATCCGTAAACCGAACAGTTTGTGCGCGCCATAATAGAATATGTAAGTACCTATGTATAATAAAATTATTACACAAAAAATACGACTGCGTCCTCCTTTCGCGCTAGGTAAAGCAAACTAAGCGTGTTTGCTTTACGCGGCCCGCGTCGCCCGACCCCCGCCAGTTCCCCTCCGTTTCTCTGCACAAGTACATTCGTCGCACTACTGTAGGAAATAATGGTAATACTGTGCAGCTAGTTTACTCTTATCTTTATAAAGAGTAGGTAACTATTTAGATTCTTCTTGTCGATTTTTGTCGCATAAAGCGACATTCCAAGTCGGTTTTAGTTATAAAAAATGGCAGAGAACTTGTAAAACTTAAAACTTTATAGGAATATTTCTTTTTAGTTTTACTTTCAGTAACTTTATTTGGACGAAAGAACGTCCCGAAATTAAATGAAATGGACGACACGAATGCTCTAGTCCACTTAAAAGATACTGTCCTCCTGAAAGGGTTGTATTACAGTCCACATATAGACCTCGCAAATATAGTTTCACTTAATGTACTTCCTTGTTTACGAACAAACGGTCAACTACATATTTGCAACGCAAAATATAATATTACTAGCTTTCCGCCCGCGGCTTCGCCTGCGTTTTCAAATAAAAACCCGTTCCCGTAGGATTTCCGGGATAAAACCTATCCTATGTCCTTTCTCGGGTATCAAAATATCTCTATACCAAATTTCATGCAAATTGGTTCAGTAGTTAAGGCGTGATTGAGTAACAGACAGACAGACAGAGTTACTTTTGCATTTATAATATTAGTATGGATATACAGTATGTCCTTTATTTGCAACCTCCTTGGTAGAGTGGTTAACGCGTGAGCGTAGAACCGAGGGGGTTCGATTTCCGGTGGAGACGAAGAAAAAGAACGTCTCGGTCTGGCAGGACACAGTAGGCTGATCACCTACTTGTCCCTAAAGAAAATCGACACAGTGGAACACATATTCATAGTGCATACCACTAAGGGTTACGGGACTTACGGGACTTCACACAAGGACACAACCTTTATACATAGAATAGTAATTTGATCTTATATGATCTTCAGCAAAGCCTTGTGCATGAACCCACGGTTTCTGAGTTGGTACAACCAATCTTTCACTTTACAGTATACCATAGACAAAGCTGGAATGCACAGCTAGTATACCTACAGGAGCGTATAGGGAACATAGTACAAAATGCATAGTTAATAATAAATCTTATCTTAATATATATAAATCTCGTGTCACAATGTTTGTGCTCAATGGACTCCTAAACCACTTAACCTATTATAATAAAATTCCCACGCCATGTGCAGTTCGATCCAACTTGAGAGATAGGATAGTTTAAACTTGTAGGTACCACGGGCGAAGCCGGGGAGGACCGCTAGTTATGTTATAGGTAATACGTTGACGACATGCTGATTAAAACAAAAAATTAAACAAACTGTATTTTTCCATACAGGGTCAACAACATGGTCTACTTTAAAATAGACTATTAGGTTGTTAGAAGATAACAAAATAATTTAAATTGAAAATTAAGAATTTTATTTGTTTATAATTAAATATATTATAACTGTGTAGTTTAAAAGCAAGGTCTTCTATTTATGTTTATTCTTATTTAAATAACGTATGGTATTTTAATTATATTTTATTTAATTCCGCGTCTTTGCTTGCAGATCTACAAATATAAGAGGAATTCTTTTAACATCAACCTCAATTATTGGCATATTGGGAACTCTAGCAGCCTATTTTGTAGGTTCGTTCGTGTCATACACAAATACTGGATATTTCGCGCTATTGGTAAACATTGCGCATATGATTGGCATATACTTTATACCTGAATCTCCAGTTTACTATGCTATAAAAGGTAAGAAAGATTTTTGGTGGAAACTTAATATTATTTTATAAATTATTATTTATTCTGCTAAAAGAACTGTAAAATTACACATCACCGCACAGTCAGGCATAACAATCTCCTTGATACAGACGGTCTTACTAATAAAATGTTACCCTTTCGTTTTGCAATGGATTAGTTATTGCAATAACCTGTCTTGTTTTTATGATTGACGTTTCATGTGAGCAAGAGCAGGACACAGCCATGGTAGAAAATGGTAGAAATTTAACCATTGTTTAACTTTTTATTAGTAAGGCTGTTAATATTATAAAGGTGTAAAACTGAGGAAACGGTTTGATCGTGATGGAGACAAGGTAGAGTAGAGTAGAGTGCTCGCCCAAAATAAGGCCGACACTACACACACATTAAAAAAAATAATAATAAAAGGGTCATAGCCGCCGCGAGGCGAGATTCTTGCCCCCCAAAGGGTCTACACATAACACACATACACACACAATATAAGAATCACTACCTACGTCATAAGTCATAACAAATAACATCTTGAGGAATTTACCATAATATTATCTTAATGGTATCATTAAACTATAAATACTATGGATAAATTTGTCGTTAAAACATAATGAACACTTTAAATGAATAAGTACATTATTTCAAGGATGAATATTTATTGTCTCTATCAGATTTTTAATGTTATTATTAAAATACTACCTACATAAACTTACCTCGCATATATCTTCTTATATATAAAAATGAATCGCAAAATGTGTTGGTAAGCGCATAACTCGAGAACGGCTGAACCGATTTCGATAATTCTTTTTTTATTATATTCCTTGAAGTACGAGGATGGTTTTTATGTAGAGAAAACGTAAATATGTACCACGGGCGAAGCCGGGGCGGACCGCTAGTACATATTATAATTATATAGGTTCATTCCTTCGTAAAAAATTTTAAAATATGGAAAGTTATTAAATATGGAAGTTATGTCTTAGTTAATTTGTATGTTTATTTAGCTCTCCTGGGTTGTTCTAATCACCTAACTATAATATTTGTGAAAAATATTATCCATTACCTCTTATTTATGTTTCTCGTTTTTCTTCCTTTAAAACTTTTCGTAACTTTCACAATTATATAAAAATAAAAATATTAGTCAAATCGGTTCAGCCAGTCTCAAGTTACAGCAATACAAACTAAAATAATATAATTTTCATAATATACAAAGTTATCTTTATGTATAACTATATCCAAATATGTGATAGTAGTAGAAGATATTATATTTTACAGTGTAACAATAATTTTACAACTCCCAGGCAAAGAAATGGAAGCCAAGAACACACTCCGCTACCTCGGTCGTGTAGACGACTTAGACAACGTTTTCGAGTCAGTCAAAGGGACGAAACCGAGTGAGGCTAATAGCTGGAAAGCCTGGGTGAAGATATTCACAGTGAAAGCGAACAGACGAAGCCTGTTTATTACATTGAGTCTGTGCACTTTGCAGCAGACCAGTGGTGTGGCGGCTGTATTGTTTTTTGCTACGACGATCTTTCAAATGGCCGGTTCGAGTATTAGGTTGGTTAATAATCTATACTAATATTATAAACATGAAGAGTTTTTTTGTTTGAACACGCTAATATCAGGAACAACTGGTCCGATTTCAAAAATTATTTCGGTGTTAGATAACCCATTTATCGAGGAAGGCTATAATATATCATCACGCTAAGACCAACAGGAGCGGAGCACTGGGTGTAAAACCGCGGAGCACAGTTAGTGATATAAGTACATATATAATATTTATTGGATACCTACTTAGTTATTATAATATCATTCATATGCTTAGTTATAGGATTCAAATGCGTTATAAATATAAATCTTTAGGTGGAAGACGCGGTTTCGAATCCCAACATCGTGATCGAAGTTTCCCTTTTCTTTAAAAACTTATACATAAGATATTAGATATCTTATTTTAAGTTAGTTCGTAAGGTTTTTTATGTCAATTTCGTTGGTTAATTAAAAGTCTGATCTAATTACCGCAGTAAGTAAAAATAATTTGGAAAATCCAAAAGTGCACGCCTCATAATTTTTTTTTAATAAATATTTATTAATTATTATTTTTGTTTATTTAATAACAATTAAACCACATCGAATCAGACCCTGAAAAATGAAAGGGTTCTATTCCTGAGCATACTCAAGCGTAAGAGAAAAAAAAAGACTCGATTAGTAAAGTATTTCGGTCGCTATCGTGTTAACAAGAAAAAGGATCCGCACATACAGACACACGGACGTCCAAGACAGAACTTTTTTAAACTGTTTTTTAACTAGTTTAAATAACAAAAATGACATCAAAAATATCATGAACGTTAAAAATAGTGTTTTTTCTTAATATGTGTGTGTATGTATTATCTTACAAGTGCAATGTATGATACATAAAGACATTTTAAGTTTGAAAAATCAGATGTTTTGCGCGAAGTGACAGTAGTACCCACCTCAACGCTTCGCTTATGAGGCGTGCAATATAAAGTCAATTAGCATAGCCTCCACAGTCCACGTGTATGTGATAGGACCTATGTAATTACGTATACCTATAGTTATTTTTTTGTGGGCTTTACATGTCAAATTTTGAATTAATTTCCTTTATAATTAACTTAAATTTAAAGACAATCGATCTAGAATATCTAATTATGAAAATAATAAGGAACTTCGTTCCAAGGCACATAAGACAGTGTTTTTTAAGGTTCAATAGTAGCGTAATGCTGTTTATCTTATATATAAAAATGAATCGCAAAATGTATTGGTAAGCGCATAACTCGAGAACGGGTGGACCGATTTCGATAATTCTTTTTTTATTATATTCCTTGAAGCACGAGGATGGTTCTTATGTAGAGAAAACGTAAATATTATGTACCACGGGCGAAGCCGGGGCGGACCGCTAGTTATCTTATAGGTATTATATAAAAATGAATCGCAAAATGTGTTGGTAAGCGCATAACTCGAGAACGGCTGAACCGATTTCGATAATTCTTTTTTTATTATATTACTTGAAGTACGAGGATGGTTTTTATGTAGAGAAAACGTAAATATGTACCACGGGCGAAGCCGGGGCGGGCCGCTAGTATACTATAAATACAAACACACATTTCTTGTAAATTCAATAAATGTAGTTTTAATAATAATGTGAAAGTGTGTTTTTTGCCATCGAAACTTTATTCATTTCTATATTAATTCAAAAATAGAAAGACGTTCTATTGTACCAAAAATAAACGTAGGGTTTTTTATAGTGATGAATCAAAAAGGGTCAAATCAATTACTGATAGATTTTATATTCTATCACCTATTTTTGGAGAATATCGCCTTATCTATAAAATATGATATTATCATGCGAAACTTTGTGAAGATGGATGTATGTGTAATTGTGTATGTGTATGTATGTATGTTTGTGTATGTATTTTGTTTACAATGAAATTTAGTGCACATATTATATCGCTTTAAAAGCTCAATAGATTTCCATCGATCGATCCAAATTTTAATACGATATGCAACCTAGTGTTTATTTTCCTCATTTCACATCGACGCACAAATAATAGTAATTTATAAATAAATAATATATTATACAATAAACCTGAGACAAAAAAAAAATCTTGGTAGGTACAGGCAGTATTATATATTTGGTTTTCCCTTGATTTTCCATTGTTTTAAATGCAAAATTAACTATTTTTTTGATCACGAAAGAATGCTTTTGCTCCAGCTCTATGTTCGTTTGATTTAAACACCGTTAGACATACAAAACCGAAAGAGTAGAATAAATTCGATTGCTCTGCCGCGGCCGGGATCACAGGTGGGCGAGAGGTAAAAAAACGCGGGTTCAAATCCCAGCTTGTGATCGATATTTTCAATTCTTTAAAAAAATTATAATTATAATATTTATAAAGAACTAGCGGTCCGCCCCGGCTTCGCCCGTGGTACATAATATTTACGTTTTCTCTACATAAAAACCATCCTCGTACTTCAAGGAATATAATAAAAAAAGAATTATCGAAATCGGTTCAGCCGTTCTCGAGTTATGCGCTTACCAACACATTTTGCTATTCATTTTTATATATAAGATTTGAATACTTAAGTACTATAAATAACTGAGGCTTGTTTGTACCATATTCTAGTTTGTTAAATTTAACAATTAGGTATAGTAACGTAGTCAACGTTACTGTAATTGTTAAATTTAACAGTGACTGCACAATATTATGTTGCACCAGTTAAAGTTATCAGAGTCGCAAGTCAAATGTCATCTTATTTTGTCTTCGACGCTTCTGACGTTAACAATTTTTAACCTATGAAATGCGAGTGGTTATAGTTAGTGTTAAAATTGTGACGTCTTCTATAAGACTGGCAAATGGCGCAGTCATACTTTCCCTAATTGTAACTGTAACATGATGAAATCCAGCCTACATATCGAAATTTTGTTTATATTATTCTAGGCCGGACTTGGCGACAATATTCATAGGAGGAACCAGGTTGATAGCCAGTATGGTGGCTCCGTTTGTAGTGGAAAGGGCTGGCAGACGCTTCTTGTTACTAATTTCCACGGTATTTTGTGCTTTAAGCTTGGTGAGTAGAATCTATATTTGTACTATCCTACTAATATAAATTCGAATTGTGAGGATGTATGTTTGTTAATCTTTAATGAAAAAGCTACTGTAGAGATTTGGATGAAACTTTACAGTAATATATTATATGTATATCAAAATAACACATGAGCTATACAAATACTTGATTTTGCCCTTGGGTTCGTCCGCACAGCACAGCTATTTATGCAAAAATAAATAATAAAAGTAATTTTATGACACTATGAGTTGTCCTATATTAATTAAAATAATATTGCTTACAAGTGGAAAGATTTGCAAAATGCAAATGTCAACAAAGTTGTTGTTGTGTTTTTGGTAAATAAATTAAAAAAGAATTGGGTCGATTTTTGAAATCTGCCAATTATTTATGGCCATCGATTATTATTTTTTGTTTATTTTTAGAGACGGATAATAAGGAAAATAACTATGAATTTGAATTTCGAATTTGAATTTTTTTTAAATTAAATTCTAAATAAAAGCTTTTTGTTTTCATAATATGATGATTAAGTTAATTTACTGTTTAAGTTATAATTATTTGTTTGTTGTTTTAGTCAATTTTGGGAACATATTTCTATCTCGTAAGAATTGAAAGTTCGATTGTTTTGGATGTTGGATGGTTACCGTTGCTTGCACTTATTCTATACTTCTTTTCTTATGAAATTGGTAAGTTCAATATTTAACTAATATTTAGGCCATTCTCAAATTGCGATACGCACAGGCGATTCAAGTATCCTGCAAGTCTCGGAGACTA
>CAJQZN010040180.1:44714-71897 GCA_907164685.1 Colias eurytheme
AATATCAAATTAAAAATTATATTTTCAATACTAACGTATGAATAAAAAATGTTGTGTGGTTTTATGAAACCACGGTAAAAGTGAAACTGTTCGAACGGTTCCGAACACTGCTTTGTGTAGCGCATGTCGCGTGACGGTCGGCTGCCGAGTAGGTATACCTACTCGGCAGCCGCGATACACGCGACATGCGCTACACAGACCAAACAGTTTGAGACGATGTAATAAAAGTTTCGCTTTAAAATATTTTACATATTTAACATAGAAAGGGGTCCACGATATTTTTGCATAAAAATTCAGTGATATAAAAATCTTAAAACTGTTTAGGTACAGTAAAAACAAAAAAGGCCATGTGACACAGAGCGGTTTAAAATAATATTTTTTTTGTATATCAATATTGAAATATCTGTTAAATTGTAAAGGTAAAGGTAAATATAATATTACTTAATCAAATTTCAAAATATAAGGTTGATCATTAATTTTCCCAAACCTTGCATTGGACCATATTTGAAACGTAAAAATTATATTGTTTCAGATTTTTCACTCAAAATATGATATTATGGTGTTTGTACATATAACTACTATGTTTTATGAAAATACAAGTTTCTTTCTTTAATTTAAAGTAACACTTGTATAGTAACCATTATTTTTAAGAATTCAATAATTGATACATAATAATTTTATTCTTACTTCTTTATATAAGTTAAGTTAAAAAACGTTCGTGTATAATCAGCCTAAAGTTTTTATTGCATTGATAACAGCTTATCTATCATTCACGCGACATTGGGATTTACACATATTCTTTAATTTATGCGACTTGCGGTTCTTTTCAGATACACGAGGTTTTTTACTTTTTTCCATAAAAATGTGAAATTTTTATAGATTTTTAGTCAATTTTTTTTATTACACGAGCTGTTTGTCCTTTAAATAAGTACCATGAGTATATTATAAATAAAGAATTCCTATATCTAGGAATTAAGCAAAATAATTTTAATAGTGTATGATAAAAAAATATAATTTTAATATTGTAATTTATTCGCATATCAATTCCGTAACGAAAAAACCTCACGCTCCCCACTCCGACGGGCGCGAAGGTGTGGCTTGAATTCATAGCATGCAATAGCTTTACCGCGGCAGTCCCCGAGTGCCACACGTCTTTTTTTAATTTTCTATGTATTTTTAATAATAACTTTACTAAGAAAACATCTCTTCATTATTTCATTCATTCATTCATTCATCTCTCCCAGTTCCCACATAGCTATGCTGATATTTTATGAGTGACGAGATTTATGTTTATATCTTCCGCCCACGACGTGGATTTACTTCAAATATGAGTTTCTTTCTAATGTTAAGGACACACAGAGATTTTGTGTGTATAAAAGCTATTTATTAATAACTGGCTGTGCTGTGCGGTTTTACTCACACGTTTTTGGTCTTAGCGTGATGATATAATTATTATATATCCTATAGCCTTTCTTGATAAATGGTCTAACACCGAATGAATTTTTCAAATCGGAAGAGTAATTTCCTAGATTAGCGCGTTCAAACAAACAAACAAGCTCTTTATAATATTATAAGTAGATATAGATTTTATTGTACAAATACAAATTTTTCGCGCCTATCTATTAGCCCGAATTTTTAACAATCATTAACTGTAACTGTAATTATTATTACAAAAAAAATGTTGTGTGGTTTTATGAAACCACGGTAAAAGTGAAACTGTTCGAACGGTTCCGAACACTGCTTTGTGTAGCGCATGTCGCGTGACGGTCGGCTGCCGAGTAGGTATACCTACTCGGCAGCCGCGATACACGCGACATGCGCTACACAGACCAAAAAGTTTGCGACGATGTAATAAAAGTTTCACTTTAAAAAATTAGTAACGTTAGACTACCGAATTTATAAGAAAAATAATTAAAAAAAAAATTACTATGAATAACAACGGTTAAATTATAGTGTCGTTTAGACCGAGAATTATGGCTGAACTAATCGTTAAAGTTATTAAAACTACAATAAAAAGCACATTAAAATTAAAAGCTCTTATTAATTGGTCTCGAAACTTTTGTATCATTTAATATTTAATATTTACTTTTAGTTTAGAATAGCTTATATTAAAACACATGTTTTTTAAGTAGTTAGGAATTTGTTTATCTTTAGCTTTGTGTAACCGTAGCATTATGGGCCTTGAAAACCTTTTCATAAACTAATACGACAGGACCGAGCTTTCTTTGTTGGGTAAAACCCATTTTCATAACACATATTGGGTATTTTCTTCCGAATACCCCATGCTTACTACGCGTTAATACAAAATAAAACTACGTCACACTACTTTCAATAACGAATGCTTTTAAAATAATAGTAAGTAACACTTTTGCAGAAGAATTAGCCTCTTTGAAACAGTGAGTGAAAAAAATAAAGGTAGCCTACTTTGCTAGTGCTCTGGAACGTGCGCCGCGCGTTCGACGCACCGCTATTAAAACTTAATTTATGACTTCCGCGAGAGGAGTACTTCAAATATATTGACTGTAATCGATTGCTATTGTAATAATACTATACAAAACTGTGTTATTTTTACAATATATGATTACCATATACCTTAAAAAGTTATGAAATCCTCTAAAGTCTACTAACTTTTAAAGTCGTCTTTATTACATATTTATTACAACGGTCACTAAAATATTACTTTATAACAATAAAACACATGTTAGAGAATAATCTGGTAAGTAAACACGAGTAGAAATCAATAAAATACAACAATTATGGCATATTTTAACACTGCCTTGTAAGACACGTAAGATACAAACTAAGATATTCCCAAAATTCTGTTTGAAAGGTTGGTAGTACTGGGTAGAAATAGACGAATCAATTAGTTGTCTTTGGTTTAAATACGTAAAAATTAGACTCTGAGAGTATGAAATAGAGTTTATAATCAATTGAAATAAGAAAGTCGCTTTGCAACCACAGTTGCGCGAAACAAGATTCTCGATCGTGTTTTTGCAACTGTGGTTGCGCGTAGCTAAGTAAGGGGTCATTTTTTTTTCTCAAGCATATGAGCGGTTATGGAAGGTGGTTCGCGCTTACCAATACCATCACACGAACCACCAGCTCGATTAAAACTATTAGTTAGGTACTATGCTAACATAAAAAAATGTTAATTTGTTTAGAATCAAACGTAATAACTTTCAGTTTTTATAATCAGCTAAAATGAAGAAGCACAGAACAGAAAGTCAATTAATTAGAATCTTTACAAAACAATTTTACGACGCCTGTAGAAATGTAAAGGCAATTATTTTATGTAACAAGAAACAGCAATTAAATTTGAACAGGAGTTTAAAAACGTGTCTCGTGTTGTTTTTATTTTTATTTGCTTACTTACAATGAATTATAAAAAATACAAAATTCTAATAAACATGGTGTAATAAATAACAAAAATAACTGAAAAGGGAGATAATAGAAATGGAAATATCCTATTTAACTGCCTGTAAAGATTATTATTAACCTTGTCATGCATAATCTAATGGATTAGGTGTGATTTACTTTATTTGCGAAGAATAATTTCAATCAATGTATTTTACTTCAAAATATAATTGTTAAAATTTTAATAACTAAGCCTTTCTAAAATATTTCACTACCAGTTACCACTGCATTTCGAGAAAACATCTATTATTTTCTAAAATGTCTGCATATCTATTACCTATCTTCATATTAAGTCAACCTTTCAACTGTAGGATGTAGTAGAATGGTCAATTTAATAAAAAAAATAGGGATACAAGTATTAAATCTCATAGAAATCTTGAAACGAAATAGGCTGAGACGTCTAATAAATTTATCCTACTAATATTATAAACATGTAAGTTTGTGAGGATGAATGGATGTTTGTTATTCTTTCACGTAAAAACTACTGAACCGATTACAATGAAATTGGTATGTAGGCAGCTGAAGACCTAGAATAAGATCCCACAAGAACGGGAACCATGCAGGTTTTTCTTTGTAAACGTGGGCGAAGCCGCGGGCTAATCTAGTTTTAAATATTTTATAACCTAGTAACTAGAGTCTAGAATAATATATTGTTGTGTTGATTACTACAATGTCCTAGAAAGTAGGTACACTTGAACAGTTTACATAATATTATTCTAAAAAACCAAAAACTTTGTAGTTTATCATCTTAAATTTCTTATTTTATAAGGTGTAAATACCTACGTAATATAAATATAATATATTGCGTTGTTGAAAAACATTCTAAAGTAAGTATTTATTTTTTATTTTTTTACCAATAAATAATATATAGTCTTTTAATATAACAAGTCTCGTCCCACCTATAGTAGGTTATCTTTTTGCTTGTTAATTTTTACATTTTTTGCCTGGAAGAGATCACGTATAAGTGATAAGGTCGCCAAATAAATTGTATCTACTCTTTCTTTTTTGTAAGAAGTTGTAAGTATCTAATAACTAAGTATTTGTAGTTACAACGGTACTGTATAAAGTGTGAAATCCATACTAATATTATAAATGCGAAAGTAACTCTGTCTGTCTGTCTGTTACTCAATCACGCCTTAACTACTGAACCAATTTGCATGAAATTTGATATTTTGATACCCGAGAAAGGACATAGGCTACTTTTTATCGGGAACTATGCGGGTTTTTCTTTGACTGCGCGGGCGAAGCTGCGGGTGGAAAGCTAGTAAATAAATAATTAGGTACCTACAGACACGGAAGAGGAGACATAAATACATAATATTTTATGCAAACTTACCTATTTTAAATTCTAATAACAGCTGTTTTATGAACAATGACTGCGTAAGATATTTTTGTTTCAACTAATATTTTGTATTGTTATCATTTGTATTAAAATTTAAAACTATTTTGGTAATGTTACATATTCATGAAATGAACTATTGTTTAAAGTGATCTCCCTAAGCCCAAGGTTTTTCTTTGTCTAACACTAGTCTGGTACCTCGATTACCTACGTAACTCCATCTGCTCTTAAAAGGAATAATTTGCCATTTTTAAAACATTTCAATTGGATCTCTATTTCTATTGGCCGTAGTGCAATTTGACGAAGTCTTACTCGTTAGTAGACCAGCTAATAGGTACGATAATTATTATTTTTGTACCAAAAATTCCTCTTCAAATTGACAGATCCAAATGTTAGGTACCTACCAAGTACCAACCACTCGAAATCGGATCATCAAGTCGAAAAAATATAGTCGAATTGAGAACCTCCTCCTTTTTTGAAGTCGGTTGAAAATACAATATGTTCGATTCGAACTAGTAATTCCGGACATTAACTCGTATAAACAAACAAACTTCAGCTTTATAACGGCAATATATTGTGATTTTCAAATATCAATATTGACCAATGGTATCGAAAAGTCTACAGTCTAGACAAGTTTTAATTTAAGTTGAAATTTTCAATTTATATGCACATTGTTAACATAAGCATACCCTTTGGAAAAGCGAAACATCGTAGTGATAATTTTTTTTAATTCGATGACAGCCAACACACACTTGACCAGTGGACTGCCCCCGTATTTTTTTTAGTGTGAAAAAATAACAGCGTCTAGCGCCATCCATTACTTTCGCACATCATGGTGCTATGTTGGTATGACATGTAAGTAGTTTCTATTAAAAAAAAAATGTATGCGTGTACTAGAGTACACACGTAAGAAGTGAAACTTCTTTATGACCTTATTTTTCAAAAATTAATTTACTATATGCAACTTTACAGAAATACGTCGAATCACGCGTGGTAGGGATAAGAAAAAAAAGATGGCGCGTAACGGAAAAATGTCACGCATAACGAAAAAATGTTACACTAATTTTTTTTCCAACCCCGATAAAGAAGTTTCACTTCAAAAATGTGTGCGTGTACTAGTGTACACACGTAAGAAGTGAAACTTCTTTATGACCTTATTTTTCAAAAAATAATTTACTATATGCAACTTAAGATGCAACTTTACAGAAATACGTCGAATCACGCGTGGTAGGGATAAGAAAAAGATGGCGCGTAACGGAAAAATGTCACGCGTAACGAAAAAATGTTACACTAAATTTTTATCCAACCCCGATAAAGAAATTTCACTTCAAAAATACAATATACATTGGCGCCAATCTGCCGTTTCAATGTCTGATCGACGTAATTCATAATTAAGACGAATCTAACGACACCTTTAACTACGATAATTATTAATGGCTTACCATGCTTCAGGACGTGCCAAGGAAACATGAATAATAAAGAACAAAAATAATTATTCCTATTTACATTTAACAATATAATTGTTACAATTTGAACAATTATTGTTACAACTATTCTAGTACTAATATACTATTATACTGTCTGTGATAGTACTTCATACTTAATTGTTATTGAAAAAATAAATTCTTACCCATGGCCTTCTGACAATCCTATCCTACTAATATTAAAAATGCGAAAGTTTGTGAGCATGGGTGGATGGATGTTTAATACTCTTTCACGCAAATACTACTGAACCGATTACAATGAAATTTGCTATGTAGGTCGCTGAAGACCCGGATTAAGACATACGCTATTTTTTTATCCCGGAAATCCCACAGCAACGGGAACTATTCGGGTTTTTATCCGGGAAGCCACGGGTGGAAATCTAGTCTAGTAATAATAATATGTTAAAAATGAATCATAAAATATAATCTAAACATAACTTCTTACACAGTCGGATAATAAGGTAAATTTGTTAAGATTTATACCTCTAAGGATTATGTGTATCTCTTTGTATTTACTATGAACGTGTAGGTATTATTTCTGCAGCCGTTAAGTGGAGTGGTATTCTCGACTTAGTTATATATTTTATCGTGTGATGTTTATTTTGAAATATCATAGGCAAATCTTTATCACATTATGTGGTGAGTATCTACTATCTAATATCTAATATTATATAAATTATAAAGGCGAAAGTTTGTAAGGATGTATGGATGTATGGATGTTTGTTACTCTTTCACGTAAAAACTACTGAACCGATTACAATTAAATTTAGCACACATATAGAGGGTAACTTGGATTAACACATAGGATAGGTTTTATCCCGGAAATCCCACGGGAACGGGAACTATGCGGGTTTTCCTTTGAAAACGCGGGCGAAGCCGCGGGCGGAAATCTAGTTTTATATAATTATTGTAATAAAACATTAGAATTAATTATATTATCCAGAGCTTAGGCTCTTCAGTGCATGAAAATATTTAATTAATAAAATTCTACATATTGAAGCGAAGGAATTATTGATTTTATACCTGCACCGATTGTTTCTTTTCCTTGTAAATTTTAAAAGTATATTATTTAGTACCGACTTTGTTCGTTAATAATTATTTAGAGCGTAAACTCAAACTCAACATTTATTTATTCAATAAGACTTCTTCGAGAAGCACTTTCGAATCGCTATTACATATTTTTAACATTTACCACCGATTCGAAATGCAGCTTTGAAGGAGAACCGTCAAGAAACTTCATAGTTGCTCTTTTAAAATCATGTCAATATTACCACAATATTACATAGAAGTAATAATTGACTAGAATAATAACTAGGTAATCAATTTGTGATTCAAATGTATGACTGACACGATTATACTGTTGTAGTATAAGTATCATTAATTGACGAGTATGGATGCTCTTCACGCACAACCGACAGAACAGATCTTGATGAAATTTTGAAGGATGATAGATAACTGCAGTATCATACAGGTTTCAGGTTTAGAATATCAGGGCTGAAACTTTCAGTTATATTATATAATGACAGAAACTTCAACATAAGTAATTATATGTAGTTCAGTAGGTATATAATTATATATCTCATAACTAGGTTTTTGCAAACGTACGCTAAATATTTACTTTATATATAGATTATAGGCACTAGCGGTCCGCCCCGGCTTCGCCCGTGGTACATATTTCGCAATAAAAGGTAGCCTATGTTCTTTCTCAGGGTTTAAAGATTATCTGTGCCAAATTTCATCAAAATCGGTCCAGTAGTTTATGCGTGAATACCATACATACAAAGTACAAACCTTTCCTCTTTATAATATTAGTATAGATTATTTTATCCATTACTTTACATTATCGCAATTTACGTGACGACTTCTCATTCAGTCCAAGACTATTGTATTCGATTTAATATAGATTATTTATAATTAATCAAAAGCATTATGTAGTTTTGTAGTTTATTATGTAACATCAAACGAACATAGAGCTAGAGCAAGAGCATTCTTTCGTGATCTTTTAGTGTCAACGAAAACTCGTATTCAGAGTTGTTCGGTATTAGAACATTGCATAGAATCTTTTCGAACAACGAAAGAATGCACTACGCCTGTTTACACTAAAAGAATTTTAGATCGTGTGGTGAGAATGAGCATTCGCTCGTTTGATGTAAATGCACTGTTAAGCTTTTAGGCAGAAGACGCGGGTTCGTATAAATTCTAATCTTAAAAATATCTATCTTATATATAAAATTCTCGTGTCACAATGTTAGTCTGCATACTCCTCCGAAACGGGTGGACCGATTCTCATGAAATTTTCTGTGCATATCGGGTAAGTCTGTATATATATATATATATATATATATATATTTGAATGCTATAAAACTAATAATATTAAGTAGGTAGGTATTATGTTTTTAATATGGCTGGATTTCCATTTACTTCATGGGTATTGTGCAGATGCAACTTCGGTTTCATTAATCGATATTGCTTCTAATTATTGCCCGTAAAACTGCTATATTAAGATAGGAACAATAATTGTCCCACTTAATATTATTATCTTTGTGCAAAGTAATAAACTGCATTAAGTGATAGGTCAAGTACTTAATTGTAGAGATTGCATGTTTATTGCAGTCCAACGTTCGGTTTTATACATAATAATAATATAATATAATTTTTATTTTTTATTTTTATTTTGTATAATGTGTATCTATTTGTATAAAATGACAAGCGGTTCACCCGTCTCTGTGGTACATGTTTTCGTTATCTCTCTATAAGAACTCATCCTCCGTACCTACTTCAAGGAATATTATTATCTATAGGTACTAATATTATAAAGCTAAAGAGTTTGTTTGTTTGTTTGAACGCGCTAATCTCAAGAACTACTGGTACGATTTGAAAAATTCCTTTGGTGTTGGATAGCCCATTTATCGAGGAAGGCTATAGGCGCACTATAGGCGTATCATCGGCGCACGGCCCCTTCCCCGGAGGCCGTGGTTATCTCTGCAAGATTTCCCCAATAACAAAAAAATAGGTCATATAATACACTCAAAAATAATACACGAATACTTTGACGACATCTAAAATTATTCCACTTCCCAATATTGGAAGATTTTTTACTGCTTTTTCATCTTATCCGGATTTAATTAGGATACATTAGTTTAATACCAGCAGTAAGAAAATAACCTTTTATTATCTGTATGTTTAAGTAGAATAATTATTATTTGCTCTATTATAGTCTATATTATCTCCATAATTCAGATAAGTGAGATAAAACAAAGTAAATACGACTTCTATGGTCGTTACTATTTGCTTTACTACAGATCCTATTAGGGTAAGGTTGCTCAAGTCGTATCACGGCGTTAGTCGTACCCCAACAATATCTCGTCTGATACCATTGAATTGGGCCATCTAGTGTTGTTAACGTGAACTATTTAGTCGCGCGAGCAAGCGTAAACAAGTGGTCAGGCGGTCGGCTTCGTGCAGCGAAAATAATTCAAAAAGTAAGTTTTTTATCACTTTTCATGTAAAATTAACGACTCATTCATAAGCTTTTTACGGCAGGAATGTTATCTTTATATTTTGTCTTTGTTTACAACGATTTTTAATGCTTATCTGTCAATCGTTTGGGCATACTCAAACAGGAGAAAATTTTTAGGTTGTGTTAGTAATTTTATTTTTCAACCTCAAAGATAAGTATGCTTAAGTCGTACCTGTTAAAAATTCTTTACTCGTACTTCTATTTAGGTCTAAGATTTTGTTATTCACTAAAATAATTACCAAATAATATGCTTAAGTTAATCTCAGACTGAATTTTTTGTAATTTTAACTTACTTAAAATTGATCTCTTATTATTAAGAATTTTTCTATATAGTTTATTATATCTTCACTAAAGTGTATTTTCTAAGTACGACTTAGGCTGTATGTGGTACGAATTAGGCAACTAGGCGCCTTAATCGTACCGAAGGTATGTTTTTGAAAAACGTTAAAATATATATTTTAATATTAACATTGTAAGTTTCTGTGATTTTTTAATAATAGACAACTAAATAAAGATTCAGTAAATGTGGATTATTTTGTATTATTTCAATTGTCGTGAATATTATAGCATAATTTCCTTAGGGGGTACGACTTGAGCAACCTTACCCTACAATACTACTAGGTGTTCCCCGCAGCTTCGCCTGCGCGGAAAATAATTTTTCATGGTAAAAACTTTTATCCCCTATTTTATCCTCTTGGGGGTAGAATTGATCAAAATCCTATCTTAGCGGATGCCTACGTCCTAACATCTACCTGCATGCCAAATTTCAGCCTGATCTGTTCAGTCAGTTTGGGCTGTGCGTATCAACGCGATAAATCGTTATGTCAGTCAGTCAGTCCTTTGAGTTTTATATTATTACTAGCTGTTGCCCGCGACTTCGTCCGCGATTACGTCGTTTTTCGTCATTCGTCGTTTAAAAAAAATACGTGACACTTTATTTTTGAATGTTCTTAATTGTCTCTTATAAAAATTAACTACATTAAAATTGAATACTCTGATAAGAAAATCTTAAAATCGGAGGACATCGAAAATCTGAGGAAAACATGAGTGAATTTGATTTAAATTCTACATTACTTAGTTATTCAAATAATAATCTAAATTAAATGTAGATTAACAGTTTGAGCGCATTATATAATATGTACCTAAGTATTAAATTACGTTAGTTTACATATTAATTTTACTAAAAACACGATGACTTACTTTCTTTCGCGCTCGGTACAACAAACTAAGCATGTTTGTGGTACGTGGCCCGCGTCACTCGACCCCCCGTGAGTTCCCCTCCGTTACTATGCGAAAATACATTCGTCGCCCTACCGTAGGAAAAATTGTAATATTTTAAATTCGAGAAATATTGATTTCTTGTATTCGACTATTCGTTGTAGTCGAATACAAAATATATTTGAAGAAACTTAGGTTGGCCTTCAGGCAAAAGGGATCCTATCAAATGATAAACTTGACCTTGTATCTTAAAAGTAAGCATGAAAGGATCCTCTGATAATTGTTGACCACCAAAGGATCATTTAAAACGCACTACTATAAGAGCGAATATTGTCTAAGAACTGTTTAGATTGCACATGTTCCTCTAAAAGTAGTGATTTCAAAGGTTCTGGTGTATCTTCAAACGAAAGCCGACTCCTTACTCCTCTTTAAAGCATTACAAAAAGAACATACTACGTTAATATCGCCTATACAGAAGATGATCTGTAATCAATTGTGAGGTTATAAGCAAACCCACTTTTATATTTGTCGGACCACACCACCGAATTCGTAGATTGATCTTCTATGTTTACCTCTAAGTCATTAAGACTCGAAATCTGTCTACAGTAAGACGGGCCTCTCGCTATTCGTCCGTTTCAAGAGACCAAATAGTTTCAATTCTTAATCTTTCATTAAACAAACTTATTAATCGTACTCAAATAATGGTAATATTCGCGTCCCTACTCTAGTCATTGCTTATGCTCATGTTCATCTTCAAGAGATCGAATAATATTATGGTGCACCCTATCATTTGTCAAACGGTCTTCATATTGAGTAAAAGTTTCAGATTATCGAGATAAAATATGCCATTTGCGGTCAGCTGTGAGACGTTATACCCTCTCAGTGAAGGTTTCGGTCTCACAGGATAGTACATGCCGTTCGCGGTCAGCTGTGAGCCGCAATTCTCGTTGTGAAGCGGTTTCAGGTTCTCGGCATAACACATGTTGTTTTCGGTCAATAGTAAGCCTCTTACCTCTAACGATCCTTGAGAACTCTTATTTCTCATTTTCTTAGCTTTGCTCGAATTTCGATATAAAGATTTTTTAGGTGGCACTGATGCGAGTGAATAAAAATTAAGTTGAAACGGACTGAGAGTGTTATAATCATCAATCATCATCATCATCAATACATATAATAAAATTGTGGAAAAGCGATGTCTGTACAATGAAAATATGTAGAAAAAAATTAGCAGGTGTTATTATTAAATCGATCTTGAACCCAAAACTGTAGTTAAAAATTTTTTTGTCTGTTTGTATGTATGTTTGTGCACGCTAATCTCAGAAACGGCTTATCCGATTTAGATGCGGTTTTAACTAATGTATTGTGGTAATCTTCATTTAACATTTAGTGTTTAATTCATGTCAATCGGTTCATAAATAAAAAAGTTATGACAATTTATAAGTAATCACGGCGAACATTTGCTAAGGCATTCTATTGTACACTGTACAGTGTACGATAAAACGTAATTTATCTGTTATACGCTACAGTTATTCCTTTACATGTCCAGATGATCATATCAAAATTCCCCAAGGGTTTGGGGGTAAGCTGAGGTAGTAGGGGGGGGCGGGGTCAAATTAACATTATGGTTACTTCTAATAGGTAAATTTTCCACATAAAATGTCCTTTAAATTATGTCGTATTATATTTTTAACCCCCGACGCAAAAAGACGGGTGTTATGTGTTTGACTGCTATGTATTTCTGTGTGTGTGTGTGTGTGTGTCTGTCTATGGCACCGTAGCTGGCTAACAGGTAAACCGAATTAGATGCGGCTTTTTTTTGTTAGGCAGCATATTTTCCGACGCTGGTTCTTAGATAAATTGTATCAAAATCGGTTCATCCACTTATTATACCTACATAGGGGTAAAAGTGGGAATGAAAAAAATGATATAATAATTTATTTTTAAAGATCGTCGGGAAGTTTATGAAATTATTTATTCCTTTTTCTATACACTTTTCTTCGATTAAACGGTTTAGTTACGTGCTCCCTCTCTCTCTCTTCAGCCTTTAGTTACGTGCGTGAGACAGGAAACATCTAATTTGGATTTGTTGCTGGATTTGATAAAAATTGAGTATCGATTAAGCTGATCAGTGGCTACACCATACATTATTAAAAACATCCATTTAAGAAAGGAAGGAAATAGAATTTGCTCCTCTCCCCCCCTGGTTCCTAAAAAATAATATGACATAATTTAAAATAAATTTTACGTAGAATTAGTTAGGCATTTCTTTTTTGATTTTCGATATTATATACTAATCATAATTTTTAATTACAATATTATGTAGTAACTATTTGGTATAGGTTAGGCATTTCATTTCTTGATTTTCTTTAATAAGTTGGTACGTAAGTTTTTTAGCTCAGTTTAGTAAGAAACTTTAATAACAATTCTTTTAATTATTTATGGTAGTACGTATTTACTCAATAATTGTATGTTAAGTAGTAATTCAGCATGGGCGTAGCCACGGTGGGGCTGGGTGGGGCGCTTACCCTGGCTTTGATCTGGTAGGTACCAATTGTGATGTGTAGGAAGAGTGGGCGTGGGCGTTGGCGTGGGCCTGGGAGTGGGCGTGGGAGTGGAAGCATGAAAATAAAAACAATTATTCTTGACCCACCCTGAGCCCATGGTCATAGGTCCCATAGTCACTATTCCACGCGGACGAAGTCGCGGGCACAGCTAGTAGACAAATATAATCAGAAAGCTTTGAACTCCTAAGCTCAACCATAAAAGATAGACATTTATGATGTCAGGAGATATTTTTTATATAATATGGAGAACATTTCTTTCATACTTGAGCTTTAACCCGTAGGTTGCACACGCGACGAAAGCTTAAAAATGGAGTTACTGCTCTGCTCACGAATATGAAAAATAATTGTACCAAGTTTCGTTTAAATCCGTCGAGTAGTTTTTGTTTCTATAACGGTTATACAGACAGACAGATGGAAAAATTTTTGGCGTCAGTGTCGATCCCTAATCACCTCGTGATAGTTATTTAGGAAATATATTTCATGTACAGAATTGACCTCTACAGATTTAATATAAGTATATAAGTATACATATAATTAGATTCCAATTTCCATGTAACGTTAAATTCGACTATACAATAACTAACAGACAACGCAGGTTACTCTCGTTTCCGTAAGTTGAGGCGGCTACATATTCGGTCCTCATAACTTCACTTTTTGTGAACGAAACGACAGCGCGGTTTAATTCGATGCCAACACCATCAAAAAAAAGGAAATATTTTTAATTGTGAAAAAATATTATTATTATAAATTTACACTATTAATACTATTTTAACATTAACACAAAATATAAGACTGTGAGTGTGTAAAAATAAATCCAGCTAGTTTCACATCAAACTTATGTTTTTAATTAGGTATACGACATGAAAATATTATATTAATTACCAAGCAATAATCATACAGGGAAATACTGAAAAGTATTAACAGTCAAAGTATATTTTTACTTACAACATGTAAATGATGAAGGAATAATAATTATCAACGAACTAACCTTTTTGTATTATTGTTTATAAATATAAATTCATAAACAATAAATTTATAAAGAATAGAAAATATTCGACCACTAAAGAATGCTGGTTCGAGTCCCGCCTCGTTATCGAATTTTTAAAACACGAAGATTTTTAAAAATGTAACCAATGAACACAATCAATATTAGATTAACTGTAATGGTGTCTAGTTTGACTTAAAATAATAAACATCTACCCTCACTTTTAAAAATGTAGTATATTCACAGTTCACACGAATTAGGAAGGGATTAGGGAAGATATGGGTTAAAGAGTTAAATAAATAAATAACATAATTATATTTAAATTATTAATTTTTAACATTGTGTCCAGTAGTGTTAACATGTAAATTGATTTGATTTTTACGAAATCTCATAGATGGCGCTGTTTCAAATTTGTATACTAATAAATTCATTAAACTGATTCTCTGCCCAAATTACGTAAATGACATAGTTTTTATTGTGTAAAGCTAGATAATAGCATGGCTTACCCGAAACCAACATTTAAACATGAGTCTTTAGATTGTACGCTGTCGTAATACACGGAATACGTAAGAAAAAAAAAGGTTCACAGCTCCTCCCCCGGAGGTGATAGCATGATAATATGTTTAAAAAAGCCTCACTCGACCTGTTAGTAATATTCATGCAAAATTTGAAGTCAATCTATGCAGTACTTTTCGAGATTAGCCTGGACAAACATACAGACAAACAGACAAACAGACAAACAGACAAACAGACAAAAATTCTAAAAACTATGTTTTTGGCTTCTATATCGATTATAGATCATGGATTATGTATTCTTTTAAAAAAATATTCAATGTACAGTTTTGACTTTCCTACGATTTTATTATATGTATAGATGGGTACTGGCTTACCGCCCGCGGCTTCGCCCTCTATGTCTAAAGCTTAATAAATTAAAATTTAAAACCTTCCTCTTGACTCCTTCTATCTATTCAAAAAACTGCATCAACATCCGTTGCATAATTTTAAAGATTTACCCATACAAATGGACATAGGGACCGAGAAAGCGACTGTGTTTTATACTATGTAGTGACTATACTAGTTTGTTAGTGTTTGACTTACAAATTAACTGTCCATAAAAACCTTTAAAATATACTGTAGGTACTTTTTCCGGTTGAAACACGTGTAGTTAGTCATTAAAAAATATAATATAATAACATTGTACTGATAAATCTTGGAATCCGCGAATACATAAGACTTATTATTTTTTTAAGTAATAAAAGTTAATAAGTAGAATATATTTAGAACTAGGGGTCCGCCCCGGCTTCGCCCGTGGTACATATTTTGCAATAAAAGGTAGCCTATGTCCTTTCTCGAGTATCAAAATATCTCCATACCAAATTTCATGCAAATTGGTTCAGTAGTTTAGGCGTGATTGAGTAACAGACAGACAGACAGAGTTACTTTCGCATTTATAATATTAGTATGGATGAGGAAAATGACATAATTTGATAAGGTAGGTAGGTAATGTTTTACCGTTGTTCATTGATACAAAGAAAAAACTTATTAAGACAAAACTCAAAAATAAACATTATTTCCATCTTATTAAGAGTCTTAACAATGAGATGAGACCTCATTAGAACATTAAGTAATCAATTTATGAATTGAAAAACTGTATGTATCTCATCCCTTGTGAACAAGCTCAGCGTCGCCCAACGTGCTATGGAAAGGGCTATGCTCGGAGTTTCCCTACGAGATCGAATCAGAAATGAGGAGATCCGTAGGAGAACCGGAGTCACCGACATAGCTCGCCGGATTAGCACGTTGAAGTGGCAATGGGCGGGGCACATAGCCCGTAGAACCGATGGCCGCTGGGGCAGAAAGGTTCTGGAATGGAGGCCACGAACGGGAAGACGAAGCGTGGGACGACCTCCCACAAGATGGACAGACGACCTGGTCCGAGTGGCAGGGAGCCGCTGGATGCAGGCCGCCGGTGACCGGTCGTACTGGAAATCCTTGAGGGAGGCCTTTGTCCAGCAGTGGACGTCCCACGGCTGATAAGAAGAAGAAGAAGATGTATCTCATCTACCTATACAAACATTAGGTCACCACGTACTTATAACTACTTGTAATTAATAGTAACTGTATTTACTCGACTGTTATGTATACTAGATAAGATGTAAAACTTAATTTATCAATATAAACTACATACATATTTAATTTCTAAACTAAAGGAGGAAAACTTACGGATTTAAATACGTTTTAAAGCATTTGTAGGTATATTATGTATATTAAATGCCGAAAAGGTGTAAACATTTCTTTATTATAATCACTTAAATAATCCGATGATTGTCATAATTATTGTTATGGTTTATATGAAATGCATGATTATCTACAGTGTAATCAGCGACATACATTCCTGAATTATACTATAAGTAGTTGTCTATACAACAGAAATTACGGCAACCATCATAATATTATATTGTAGTAATAAAATTTACATAAATGTTCCGAGACTAATAATTATTATTATTATGCTCATCGTGTAATAAATTATGCCACATCCATTCATTCAACTTCCTTGTAATTACAGGAAAATTCGTATTAGTTACAGTTTAAAATAAATTACCTATAAAATATAATGAACCTTTGTAACTAGCCGTAGCCTGCAACTTCACTCGCGTCGTGGCGGGGTAAAAAGATAAAGTTACATTTAGCATAGAATATTAATTAAGGCATATAAAGTGTAATTTATATCTTTACTAGATTGTACAGGGATCCGTTTAACTACAATTTTACATGAAACAATTTATTCCTACAACATCTCTCATATAGGTACGAGTATAGTATACTAGCTGCGCTCCGCGGTTTTATCCGCTTGGTTCCGCTCCTGAGTCTTAACGTGATGAAATAATATAACCTATAACCGTCCTCGATGAATGGGCTATCTTACACCGAAAGAATTCAACTCGGACTAGTGATTCCTGAGATAAGCGCGTTCAAACAAACTCTTCAGATAATATTAGCATAGATTTATGCTTAGTGTTTCATTACAGTGTATATCGGCCAAATGCTAGGAGGGTATCTGCTCAGTTGGACGGCTCCAGTGATCCCCAAATTGGAGGACCCAAACCAATCGCCTCTGTCCCGAACTCTCACTGACGTGGAAAAATCTTTGCTGGCTTCTGTCATTTATGTTACGGGATTTCCAGGTATTTTAACACGCTTTTATCAGCTTCACCTATATTATAAACATACTCGACTTTTTTAAACTCGATTTTGACCTTTGTAGTGGATCAGAATCGAGTTTAAAGACGGAGAGATTGAATTCAAACTTTATTCACTTATAAAGCATCGGTGATAATACAATAATTTCATGGGGGCGTGTTTTGAGTTCTTTTTACCCTTTTTATAAAATGACTAGCTGTGCCGCGCGGTTTCACCCGCATTGTTCCGATCCTGTTGGTCTTAGCGTGATGATCTATAAGCCTTATTAACCTTCCTCGATAAATGGGCTATCTAACACCGAAATAATTTTTCAAATCAGAAGATTAGTTCCCGAGATTAGCGCGTTCAAACAAACAAACAAACTCTTCAGCTGTATAATATTAGTATAGATTTACAGCTAGTACATGTTTGATAGAAGAAATTAAACACAAAGGCCAATTAAAACTTTTTACTCAAAACTAATTTTGTAGTATACCTAAAAGAAAACTAATTTTAGTTTAGTCGATTAAAGTTATTCTTTTCGGTTTTACTACATCAAAGTTATAATTATCCATACTGAAATATTAGACTTGAATCTCTTCGAGTAGATAATATTATTTTGATCAATTTGTAATATAAAAAAAAAATGTGTGCGTGTACTAGTGTACATACGTAAGAAGTGAAACTTCTTTATGACCTTATTTTTAAAAAAATAATTAATATATGCAACTTTACAGAAATACGTCGAATCACGCGTGGTAGCCGGTAGGGATAAGAAAAAGATGGCGCGTACCGGAAAAATGTCACGCGTAACGAAAAAATGTTACACTAAATTTTTTTTCAACCCCGATAAAGAATTATTTGTATGAAAATGAATTATTAAATAATAATTCATTTTCATATAAATGAATTATTATTACCCGATAAATACCCGATAAATGAATTATTTGTATTATCTATTCTTTTTTTTTTAATCTTTTTGATGCGCCCTCGCTTTTTACCAATATTGTCTTACATGTCCTTTATTTTTATGGTTGCCTGGAAGAGATTACATTTAAGCAATAAGGCCGCCTATTGTACACTTTCCAATTTTATGTATTCACTTATTTTAAATTCCTGTTATATGTACAATAAAGTGTCATAAATAAATAAATAAATAAATAAAAGAAGTTTCACTTCAAAAACTATTCAACGTGTGTTTTCTATGCCATTTTACGAATGGGGTACAACTCATAGTAAATGTATCCCTATTTACTGATTTCTTTCAGGTGTGTTCTTTACTAGTTGGCTAGCGAATTACAAGGGCCGAAAACCAACCTTGATAATGGGATCATTTATACTTCTAATCTCATTTCTTATATTAGCCGTAGCTACGAATTTCACCACTTTATTAATTGGAAGATTAGTTACTGGTTTTGGAATAAGTTTCGGTGGTGTTATAACGACAGTTTATCTGGGTGAGATTGCGTTAGTATGTGTTGTATTTATTTCATTGATTTTATTTCCATCAACATGTTTAGATTATAAACCACTAGTTTGAATACGTAGTAAATGTCAAAATATCGCACATAAGTTTAATTCATTTAGATTTTTTGTAGATATTTGATATTTTATTATTAATTTCCTAAATTTAAAAGAAAAAAATCTCATCAGAATTAGTTTATGAATTTAAGTGACCAAAAAAAAGACGGTTGCACTCCGGGAGTGCCGGCAGAAGTGAAAACTTGATTATTAACGTTGAGCATGTTTGATATCCATCCGTCTTACGCTTTTTCGATCAGCCCCCCTAGACAAGTGGCTTTCTATTAGCGTAAAGTTCAATAGAATAGATTATGAATGTATGAGATTGACGTTTGATTACGACGACGACGACGATTGATTACGTCAATCTCATACATTCATAATCTATTCTATTGAACTTTACGCTAATAGAAAGCCACTTGTCTAGGGGGGCAGGTCACGTGTCCTGACGCGAGTTTAAGATTTTATACCCAACGCCGCTAAAGAAGTTTTCACTTCAATAATGCAATCAATAATTATACATGTTTTGTTTTCAGTTCCACTAATATTCGAGGTATTACGTTGACTGGACTGGGAATAATACAAACCTTTGGTTCACTAATTATGGTTACAGTAGGACCTTTTGTTTCATACGCAGTTATATGTTACATAGGTGTTGCAATATCAATTGTTTATGTAATTGCAATGTTCCTGATACCAGAATCTCCTGTTTATCATGTTGTTAAAGGTAATTAAAATGTATTATCCTATTTTTTTAACAATTTTCGATGACCAGCCATAATCTTTGTCGGAATAATATAAAATATGAGGTACAGTGATCTTAAATCGCACCAATTATTAAAATATCATCTCTAATGATGTAATTGTAATATTTACAGATAATGAAAAAAAGGTACTTGCAGTGCTCAAAATCCTAAACAGAGAGTCTGCATTACAAGAAGTCATCGATCTGAACAAGAACAAAGTCGTAGCAAGCGCTAGAGAAGATTGGAAAGAATTGTTCACTTTGAAATGTAACAGACGAGGTTTATTCATAACGGGAACAATAATGGCATTACATTATATAAGTGGTATTTTGGTTATATCATTTTTCGTAACGACAATATTTCAAGCCGCTGGATCGTCTATAGAACCAAATATAGCATCTATTATTATTGGATGTACACAATTAGTAGGGAGCTCGTTGGCACCAATTTTCATAGAAAGATCTGGAAGACGAATTCTATTGTTGACTTCTACAGCTATTTGCTGTTTAAGTATGGTAAGTTGGTTTATTTCTGGACTATTTATTGGTTGATTCTTTTTTATATTTGGTTCATTAAAAATAAATACTTTCTTTCAGAAATTCTTTGGTGTATATTTTTATTTGAGCTATATTGAATCGCTTATTGTGGAAAAAATAAAATGGCTGCCATTAACGTTGTTGATAATATTCTTCTTGAGTAATAATATGGGTAAGGTATCAATTGCTTATTTCATCTAAAAATTATTTGATCAAGTAGGTATTTATTTCTTTTGCACACGTTCATTAAATAAGTAAAATTAATGCAATGCAATTAAATGGAATTTTATTAATGAATTTAAGATAGTTACATCAATTTAATTATGACGAGCCAGACGAGCAAAATGTAATTAAAATTTTAAAACTCAAAATTTTTGGTAAAATATCTAACATGGTTACTAACTTTATAGTTAATTTTATGAGCAATATCTATAACTTATTCGTAGTGTTCTAAAAAGCATTTGTTTTACAGGTTTTGGCACAATTCCTAGCACATTGTCAGGAGAAATGTTTAGCTGTAATGTTCGTAGTAAGGGCACAGCCGTCGTCTTCGCGATATCCTGGGCCTGTGGGTTCGCTGTCACCACCCTGTTCAACTCCATGCTGACCCTGGGAGCCTACTTCGTGTTCTGGTTCTTCGCTTTTACCTGCTGTTTGGCTTTCTTATTCACTCTCTTCTTTGTCCCTGAGACGAAAGGCAAGAGTCTGGTTGAAATACAGGAAATGTTGAGCAAATGATATAATTTGTGTTTTATTTCTTACTTTCTTCTTACTCTACCTTTTTGATTGTAATTATTGTAGTAAAGATTATCTTAAATCATCTTTATGTTTGTAAGTATGTATCTACTAATTGTATGCTTGCAGAAGTATCGTTAAATCAGTAGTACTTTGATACTTTCGTACTTTTATATAAAACTAGCTTACCGCCCGCGGCTTCGCCCGCTTTGTCTATAACCTAATAAATTATATACTAAAACCTTCCTCTTGAATCACTCTATCTATTAAAAAAACCGCTTCAAAATCCGTTGCGTAGTTTTAAAGATTTAAGCATACATAGGGACATAGGGACAGAGAAAGCGACTTAATTGTTTTATACTACTTAGATGCCTCAATTAACTTCTTCTATAGTAATGTCTTTGTTTTAAATGAATTTGTTGGTAAACAAAAGTGATTGATGATACGTGAGTGCAGTATATCCATCTCTTAAAATACTTATTTATTTATTTATTTATTTATTTCTAAAAGGTACCTTACAGCTAAACATAAATTAAATAGAACATTATACAATACTATACGCCAATTACAAGGTACACCAATAACAATCAGATACAGTGTGTGAGCAAAAAAGAAAACATAAAAGATACAGTACTAATAATAAACAAATCCTATATTACAATTAAGTATAAAGGTAACATTATGCATGTGTGAGTGAAAGTGAAGTGTATGTGTGTGTGTGTGTGCATGTGTGTGTGTTGTTAGTGATTTTCATTACAATTTTGGTCAATAAGCTGTAGTATTACTTTTTTAAACTTCGTGCGAGATAATTGAAAGGGATCAGCCGAGGAGAATTTATTATTATAATTATTCGGAAGTCTCAGAAAGGTTGAATGTTTGAGATAATTAGTAGAGGCTGCTGGCACACTAAAGAGAGGCGTATGACGAGTACGTTGTGATGGCACACGATACTGTAAGTATTCTAAAGCAACAGGAAAATCAAAGTTATTATTGACAATATCATACAATAGCATAAGGTCGATTACGTCTCTACGATCCTCTAAGGTATTTATTTTATAGTGAGAACAAGCTTGTGAATAGGTCAAGTCATATTGTTTATTTTTATAGTTCATTTTATTTAAAAATACCTTTTGAATCTTTTCCAATTTTATTATATGGCATTTATAGCTAGGTCGCCAGATGACGCTAGCGAACTCAAGAATACTGCGTACATAAGCATAGTACAGAACTTTCAAACATGCCAAATCATTAAAGGGTTCAGCTTGTCTCAAAACAAATCCTAAATTTTTATAGGCTTTTTGAGAAATAAATTCAATGTGCATGCGGTAACTAAGTTTGTCGTCGAGGATCACACCTAGGTCCCTTACTGACGTAACGGATGGAATAATTTCGTTGCTAATTTTATAGTCAAAACGTATAATTTGAGTAGCCTTATTTCGAGAAAAAGTTATTTTTTGGCATTTATTTATGTTTACTGATATTTTATTTAATTTATAATAATCGGTAAGCCTATTGAGATCGTCCTGAAGTAAGAGGCAATCCTGAGGGGTCGAGATTTTTCTAAAAATTTTCTTGTCATCAGCATAAAGCAGAAATTTTGAATTTTTAAAACAAGTATCAATATCAAATAAATAAATATTATATAATAAGGGACCGAGGTGCGATCCTTGGGGGACTCCGGAAGTAACATCAACAAAGTCAGATCTATAGCCTCCCAAGATAACAGACTGACTACGATTTCGAATATACGACTCCAACCACCTGAGGAGATTCCCTCTGATGCCAACCGCGTACAGCTTGCGAATTAATATATTGTAACTGACTCTGTCGAAAGCCTTCTCAAAATCTGTATAAAGCACGTCGACCTGCGCTCTTTCATTCATGCAACTATTCACAAATTGTGTTAATTCTAGTAAATTCGTAGTGACATTACGCGACTTAACAAAGCCATGTTGGTTGGAAGGGATGCAATTAATCGTTGAGCTATATAAGTGTTTATGTACAACTTTCTCTAACATTTTCGCGAATACATTAAGTAAAGATATACCTCTATAATTCGTTATTTCATTTTTAGATCCTTTTTTGTGTATGGGTGTGATTAAAGCTTCCTTCCAGCATTTAGGGAAGACTCCTTCGTTTAAAGAACGCTGGAAGAGTAATCGTAAGGGTATTACTAAACCAGACTGACAGTTTTTGACAAAGATTGCAGGTAAACCATCGGACCCAGCACCCTTCCGACTATCAAGCTCTCTGAATAATGCTTTTAGATCCTTATCGGTAAGAAAGATTGAACATAAACAGTCGGCTACATTTGACTCCTTAATAGGATTTACAAGATCAGCAGAATCGTCTGATCGAAAAACAGATTGAAAGAAATCGCTAAATGCCGAGCACATATCTTTACCCTTACTTAACATATGTCCACGATAAAACATACAACATGGATAGCTAGAATTCCTACGTTTATTATTGATATAGGTCCAAAATTCCTTAGGAGAAGATTTAATAGAATTTTGACATCGTAAAAGATAATTTGAGTGAACTTCTACTTTTAATTCTTTTATTCTAGCTCTGAGTAGTGAAAAGGTTGAATAATCGCTAGGATTCTTATATTTTTTCCATTTACAGTGAAATTTATATTTTTCTTTTATGATATTTATCAAAGCCGGAGTGTACCATTTTGGATAACGCCGACGCGAAGAAATACGAACAGAAGGCACATATTTATCTATTAATGACCTTATAATACCATAAAATTTATTGGTAGCATCATCAACTGATCCAGAGTTTAAAATTTCATCCCACTTAAATTTACTTAATTCTAAGTTGATAGCATCGTAATCCGCTTTAAAAAACTTTTTTACTTTACCAAACTGTGGTCGTAACGGCTTATTATTAATGTCGTAAATTGTAATTAATAGAGGTGTATGAAATCTATCCATATTGACTAAGAAATTAGAAATAATGTCCTGACATTTGATACTTAAATTAGAGAAAACTAGATCCAAAATATTTCCACAAAAGTTTGGTGTATGGTTAAACTGACCCATACCCATTAAATTAGTTATATTTAAAAAAGCCAAACTGGCTTCTAAAAGATCCGAATTGCAATAATTGTTAATGCTGTAGTTAAATTTATCCACCCAAGAAATAAAGGGTAAATTAAAATCACCAATGATTAAATAATTATTATTGGGATATTTGTCATGAATCGAAAGCAACGCAGAACTGAAAGACCTTAAGAGATTAGGCAGATCTGAAGAAGGAGGCAGGTAAGCGGCAATAATGTGGAAATCCACCTTTTCTTCGAACATATCACCCGACATTGAGAGCCAAACACTTTCTACATTACCACATTGAACATTTTGAGTGATGAGAGCATTGTAATTTTTTTTAATGCAGATTAATACGCCACCGCCTTTCCTATTGTGTTTCCTATCGCATCTAAAAACCTCGTAACGCGAATCGCAAATCTCCGAGTCTAAAATTCCATCGCATAACCAACTTTCTGTGATAATAATTAAATCATAATTGTTCGACAAAATGTTTCTATGCAACTCCGGTAATTTACTATAATACTTTCTTAAATTACACGATACTGTACTTAAATATTTCGTCTGCAGATTAATGTAAAAACTTTTCGTTGTGAAAATGATTGTACGAGGAGAAATTAAATGTAGCGTAGCATTAGCAAAGATAAATTTCGCTTTATGGTTAAAATAATGACAATGTCTTTAATCGCAGTGCTTACTAATGCAATTATTTACCTGTTAAATGTAGATTTTAAAGATACATTGAGCAAAGGTGGCTTTGTGAAGGTCTGATTTTCGGAATCCAACTTTAGTGTGTCGTGTTCCGTAATGTGTTATAAGAATGTGATATTTTTGTTTTTATGGCATTCAAATGCTTTCAATAAGTATAAACTTGTAATGAATAGAATCGCGGGTTCGAATCCCGCCGCGTGATCGAATTTTTTCAATTCTTTATAAATTTATAGTGTGCAATTTTTTCATGAAATTTATACATGTATGTAAATAGAAAATTTTATCTACAAATAACTAACGGTCACTTTAAAAGTAAAAACTACCGCTGAAAACGAAATTTCTGTACAAATTCTACCGTCCTGGTTTATTTAGGAACCGTACATCTCCTTCCTACATAATCAACTCTGACTTGAACAGCATCTTGGCTTCCGGTTACATTTTGCACCATTTATCTCGATCGATCTGCTCTTGACAATTGACAGTTTCTCGTATAAATCAGTGTCTGTTACATCAATCCATTGAAAATGGTAATGGCGAATAGAATGTCGACCATTTTGCCAAATAAGCCTTTTTAACTGATAACCATGGTTCAAGAAAGGGTATTCTTGAACTGTAATGCAATTGCTTATTTCTCTAATTATACCACGCTCTAGAATTTTCGCTTGTTTGAAGGAGCTAATCTCCGTGATGCCTGCGTAGCCGAAACAAACCGCTAGTTATTAACGTAGGTATACACCTAAATATGTGTTCTTCTGTGTTATGAGATTTTTTTTGATAAGCTTAACTACTAATGGCTGTTCACAATATTCAAACTACGGTAATAGATAGACAGCTATCTCCGATAGCTAGTAAAGTTCTATCTATCGTAAGATAGATACGATATTGGGAACGGCCATTACTGGCTGACAGCTGTCAAAACGTTATTGGGACGCTCAAATAGACAAATTCAAAGAGAAAAACATACCTCTAGTAAGCAGTTAGTCCTCCAGACGATGGATAGCGATCAGAGATAGGTTAACTTATCGCTAGTAAGCTTATTGAGACGCCAAAACAAAAGATAGATAGCATTTTCTATCTTCAGTAAGGTCAAACCGAAGATAGATACGATATTGGGAACGGCCATAAAATAAGTCAACATTAGTTTTACAACGGAATTATGAATAACCATAGTAACACAAACTAGAAATGTTTAATCTAAATCAGTAATATAGTTTTATCTACAGTTGATATCCAACTAGATAACTTTATCTTGTATGTAGTAGTAAAACAATTTCTGATCTATAGAATAGGGAAAAGGAAATCACATCACAATGAGAATTTAAATACTAATAGGTAAATAAATGGTAAATAATATTGAATGCGTGTTTCATTTCACAATATTGTTAAATGAAACACGCAAAAACTAATGACATTATTTTATTGTCAATGATTCTTCATGTATGTACAAAGTTTAAATTAAATCTGTCCGTTTAAAGTGGATCAAAATCGAGTCCAAAAGGAGTTGGTTAAAAGCGTGTTAACAACATTTATTACTTCACTCTTTGGTTAACAAGAAAAATAAATAAAACTATTAAAGTGTTTATTTATTATGGAGCTTCAAAAAAGACTCAAATCAAATTCTATCTACTAGTTCCAAAATATAACGTGCTTACCTAAAGTTATAGATAGAATTAAAAATAACTTTAATTTTTTATTTCATTTTATAAATCCTAACTATTCAATTTCTCATTATAGATGAAAAATTCTGAATACACTGTTAATTCTCTTAATTAATTTTCAACACACTTTAAAAGCTGTCTGAACTTGAAGATTTAATGTCTTGTACAAAAGGAAGTATACAAATGACCCTGCAGTTGAGTCCAGAAAAGTATATGAGTAAATATAAAGACGTTTTTAATTATAAATATTGCAGACTTCTTGGAGTAATGAAAAGCTATTTTGTGTTGCGGTTATATCGTTACTTTTTCTTTAGTTTCTTATATTCATACTGCAATTAGTTTATTTGGTAGATTAAAAAATGAAGTAGATAAGTAGGATGGAGAAGGACAATTTGAAACATTATGGTTTTGTAATTTTGATGGTTTATATTAAATAGGTGGTCATTGTCTCTATTAAGCGCGTCACACACGGTGAAGATACTATAATATTTTATCTTAAGATACTGTTATATTTTA
>CAJQZN010040181.1:0-37032 GCA_907164685.1 Colias eurytheme
ACTTTTAATCAATTATTCCGCAACGCCGTACAAAAATCATGGAGACAAGGGGAGAAAATCTCTACCTGAACCTTCGAATTCTCATCTGCACTCAGGTGGACAGCTTACAAGTGACGTCATAGTGCTGAATCTTATTATTTTATGCTCTTATATCATTCTAGATAGGTCAGGTGGTGGGTCAAATGACCCATAATTTTTTCAACACGGGCCTGTAGTCTAATTACTTAACACATTGGCTCATTAAATAGGTACATATATACATATAACAACAATCTTCCCGGCATATAATCCTTTTTTTGTTTCATTTTTGCGAATAAAACGCCCAAAACGGCTAAAACATCGTCGTCTGTCACCGGTGACGCCATGGCTTCAACTGAACGTTGCTGCCGATTGGACAATTCAAACGTTGTGTGTGTGGTCTCTATGGACAAACTGCAGATTGGATCAAGCTACAGCGTCATGGCGATTGGACGATAGAAAGTATGGTGTATGGCCAGCATTAGGTATAGAAAATGGAGTTTAACGTCTAGATTGGCCATGAGTGAGTCAAGAATTTGTTTATAATTTACGCATACCTACCGCACATAGCAATATAAGAACCATAAAATATAAGTAATACAATTTATAATGTATACGTACCTACGCTTAAACTCGATATCTAACATAGGTACTTAAATAACATTATTTTCAATTGAACAATTACTTTGTATCTTCACGAAAATCTTTTAAAGTTGTTCAAACTGTTCATGATAATATTCGTTCATAAATGAATAATTTACGTCATTTATTTATACTACAGAATGGATATACCGCACGATTTAACTCAGGCTATCCAAATAATACCTAGAAACTTAGATCATTAAAGCCTAGAAACTACAACTAATCCATTTTAATATCATTAAATTAATGCTTCGTTTCTCGCTTTGAATGATGCTCTAATTGGCAGCTCTGTAACGATACACAGAAACAATAATGTTACCCAATTATATCGCGAAAAGCTCTTTTTGATAGTGAATATAATTAGCCTTTTATTGAATAATGTATACAATGTGGAGTAACGTGAAGTATATTTTTGATATTTTGTTTTATAGCATTCTTATAAGAAATTTATTATCTCAATGCAATGGTATAAACTATAAACGATTTAAACGAATACAAGGGTAAATTAATTTTATATAGGTAAAGTAACATATTATGTTTTCCTTAAGAAGGTGTCTTGAAATCACTTTCTAGTGGGAATTAATTAACCTAAAGCGAGGAAAAATTTCAAAATCGCTTAATTAATTAATCTAGATAGTTTGAAGAAAAATAAATATAACATATTATTTCATACAAAAGTCCACATAGAGCTGTCTAAATCTCGGGAACATAACAAAGAAATAAAAGAAGCAATCATCAATCACATTTAAATGTTCAATACACACTGAATTACATTTTGTTTATCTTTAATTTCAGTTAAAAACAACACGGTGAAGGAAATAACCACTATTCGTTCACATACAAAATAACATTACAAGTTACAACCTAATTCGTATTTTTATAAGAAAAAGCATATGTCGGAACTTCCCAGAATTTGCAAGGACAACTATCGAAGGAGATTTGAAATATCTTTTCCAAGATTTCAACCTTTGAACAATTATTGATAAGTTCAATAAATACAGATACGCACGTAGGTATATTGTTATTTGAAAATTGCAAGGGATAGTTTATCAAAAATCAAATCAGCTTTTAAATGAATAATGAATAGTAAGCAGCAATAGGCTGTTCAGTGTACGCAACTGGTGTAAAAATAGACATAATAACATTACAAACTTTATTAACGCTTTTATGTATGTACCTGTAGCTGCGTAGCAACGTGGCCAAATTCCAGACATTATGAAACATCTATATTTATTGACCGTATAAATTTACTGATAAAATTGAGAACCTAACTAATTTACTGCATAAAAAGTATAACATATAATAATATACAGTTAGATACATTTTCACAAAAATTGTGCGGTGTAAAACCAGTGTCGAATATGGTTTTTGCAAAATCACAAGTGACCGATTGTTTTCGTTCTATCAAAATGCAAGTGCAATTTCTATGTATAGAAGATTCATCTGTCTGTAGATACATGTTTTATTGGCGATAATTAATAGATTAAAATGCGATTAAAATCATTGGAAATAATAAATAATAATACACATTAAGTAAATATAATAAATTATTATTTTGGGGAACTAAAGATCACGAATATGACTTTCATCTATAAGCCAAAATTCTAATAAAAATGAAACTGAATAAAGTATACTCCTTTTACAAGTAACTAATTGAAAATCATCATCATCAAAATATAATGTCAAAACTACTCATTACTTCACTGTATAATAAAAATAATACCTTTGAGTTGAATTACAAACCTATTTCTTAACTGCATTTCAATTGAAGATTAAGGAAAACATAACAAGGATGTATCCAAACCGGTCTTACTCCTTCATTCATTTAACATAATAAAGGTAATAAATAGTGTTCTGTACATAGTTGCATTAGATTTTGCACTGAATAAATACTAATCTTTATAGTTTTCAACATAACAGTTAGGGGAATCTTCTGAGGTCACGAAATTTTAAATTTAATTTTGCTTCTGTAAAAGGTACAAATACATACATCATTTTCTGCAATGTTTAATGTTCATGGATCAATGAATGTTTCTTTTTTACAAGTAATCTCTTTTTTTTTTCAATCAACAACTTGTTTACGGAAGAAATGCTAGTCAGACTGTGTAATGGAAAATAAATTCGATTTAGGACTTATAAACATCAATGTGCAGAGCCCAATTTAAATTGGAATGGAATATTTTCAGAAGTATAATTATTTTCCGTTTGCCAAAATAGACATATATAAATCGACTGCGTCCGATTTTCCCGCATGGATATTATGATTAAGATTTTCTTGTTATTTCTAATATTATATCAACAACCATTAATATAAAATTTAAAATAAAAAGTTTGTAATGTGTTTTCAAGTTTCATTATTAAGTAATAACAAAATAACAAGGATGATTTTTTATAACTGAGTTAAATGTTATAGGGATTTTCCAGGCATTTTCCACGCTTTTTCTGGACATTTCCACGCATTTTCCGGATATTTTCCAGCCATTTTCCAGACATTTCCCTGGCATTTTCCGGTTATTGTCCGGGATTTTCCCAGGCATTTTCCGGGAATTTCCCAGGCATTTTCCGGGGATTTTCCGAGCATTTCCCGGGGATTTTCCGGATGTTTCCCAGACATTTTCCGGACATTTTCCTGGCATTTTCCGGGGATTTCCACGCATTTCCCAGACATTTTCCGGATATTTTCCAGGCCTTTTCCAGGGATTTTCTGAGGCATTTTTCGGGGATTTTCTAGGCATTTTCCATGCTTCTCCCGGACATTTTCACGCATTTTCCGGATATTTTCCGGACATTTTCAAGCATTTTCCGCATATTTTCCAGGCATTTTCCAGGGATTTTCCAGGCATTTTCCATGGTTTTTCCGGAAATTTCCACGCATTTTCCGGATATTTTCCAGACATTTCCCAGGCATTTTCCGGTTATGTTCCAGGAATTTCCCAGGCATTTTCCGGGGATTTTCCGAGCATTTCCCGGGGATTTTCCAGACATTTTCCAGACATTTACAGGCTATGTCAGGGAAATGTCCGGAAAATGCCTGGAAAATATCTGGAAAATACCCGGAAAATGCGTGAAAATTCCCGGAAAATGCGTGAAAATTCCCGGAAAATGCGTGGAAAATCCCCGGAAAATGCCTGGGAAATATCCGGAAAATGCGTGAAAATTTCCGGGAAAACGTGGAAAATGTCACTTCAAATTTGCGAAGTAATTTAAGCAGAAAACCAAAAAAAGAAAAAGAAAGCTAAAATCTTTCATATTTAATGTATATGGGATATTCATATTTCATACTTTATGTATGGGAGGGTTTAAAGATAATTTTTTTGATATTTCTCGATTTATTTTTAAAAATTTATTACGGCCATTTTACTCATTAGGTTAAGTACTTTCGATATCAGTTTAAAGTTTTATGTTATCTGTAATAAAATAAAATAAAATAAAATAAAATAAAATAAAAATAAAATAAAAATAAAAATAAAATAAAATAAAAATAAAAAGCCTTTATTTCTCTTTTCACAATATAATCTTACATGCTAAACAATAAGGTAACAACAGTAAGGTTATCTGTAATACTTACGGAAAAATCGCCTGTGCACACTTAACGATTACACCCTGTATATCATCACGTTAAGACCAACAGGAGCGGAGCAATGCGGGTAAAACCGCGGAGTACAGCTAGTAATGATTAATGAATATGTATTTTGCAAAGGAATTGTTGCCAACTCTGCATGTATTTCATAATCCTTAGTATAGTGGATCCTATCCTATCCTTAGTATAGTGGATCCTATCCTAAGGATCCATCCTCATCATATAGTGGATTTGTATAATATGATGAATTTCTTTTTATCAAATTATAACATTAAAATAAAATTAAAATAATTGATGCATTTGTTGCATTGTGCAAAATTATACTAGTAAGAATCGCGTCTAATTTTCTCATCAAATATTTATTGCTATTACCTCCTAATAGTCGTTATCTGCATTTAATTGCGAACTGAAATTCTTTACGTAACCTAATTACGGCATCTCACGAACACTGTTCAAAACAATTCATTCAGCTTCCCACTTGTTTCTGATTTGATGTTATAAAATATAATCCTTCCATTGTCCCTTCAAGATTTAAATTTAAAATATTTTAAATATTTAAATACAGTATCTGTAAAATAAAGAATAGAAAAAATATATAAAATCTGTAAAGTTTTGACATTACCTACGCAACTTGATGAAATACCATAATTTTACGTTCACAAATAGGTAAGTGGTTTTTGCTTTTTTATTAACATTTTACCTTGTCATTATTTCAAAGGGCAATTTGATTAACGTTGCGCATTTAGGTAATTATCAAGTCGAATTTTTAGCTGAATTTATTTAAAAAATAAGTCGTATACGTCGATGTCAATACAGAATGATTAAAATTAACCTAATTATAAAGAGTTTTAGAATTTTAAGCGAAAATAAAAAACGAATGAGTGAATGAATATATTAGACTGGGGTAGATCCCTTTAAAAATAATAAAAAGTGCAAAAAAATCGCAGTCGGATGAAACCCATTAGAAAAGGAGGGGAATATGATGAAAATAAAAGGAAAATAAATTACGGTCAATCCGAGTTCGGGAAGGGGGAGCTTTTAAGAGAAAAAAAATGGTTTCTCTCGATTTCCGACAAAACTACAAGTCCTACGGAAAAAAGTTCAATGGAAAAGTTGTCAGTAATAAAAAGATCTACAACTTTTGTATTTACAATTTTTTCACATAACCTCAAAATTTAGGTGAAAAATTCAAAAAACCAAGTTTTTGGTTTTTTATTTTTATCTACTTCAAAATTTATTTTTTTCTACGAAATTTGGTGGAAACTTACTTTATTATGTCCCAAATACACTGTAATTTATTTGATCGAAAATATTTATTTTTTCGCCTTATTTTGAATTAATACCAAAAAAACAACCTAATTTTCAATCGAAAAGTCACCCGTCAAAATATCAGCTTTTTTCAAAAATTTGGGAAGCCTTTTATTCATTGAAATCTCTACTTTCATATGGTGTAAAAAAAAATAAACATTACCATAGTAAATGTTCTCAGGAAATTCAAACAGTGTGATAATGAGCTTTTACTAAATCAGGCAAACATCTATTATCACATAATATGTAATCCCGAAATTAATTAATAAAAAATACTAGATAAGTAAGATATGTATTTACTGATTTATGATAATAAAAGAGGCCTAGCGAGCAGCGTAGTTAACAGATTAAGGAAGGAAATAAACTATAAGTCAGGAACATGAACTTTTATGAAAAATCCACATCGTTGAATTTCAATAGATATAACCATTCAATTACCGGAGTGGAATAAAATCATTCACTGAACCAAAATATAGGTACCTGAATGATTCGAGTTGTTCGACTCAAACTTGCAAATTACGAAATCTTTTAAGCAATTTTTTTCCTTGTTCTTGTGCTAAACATACCTAATAAAAATTAAGTATTTCTTACCTAAGTATTTCGCACCTAATATATTTATGGTTATGCATTTAAGTATTTAGTTAGGAGTATTAATGAAAAAATTGCACCTTTGACCTTAGTTTAAAATTGGTTGTGACATTGCTTAATTTAAATACAATACGAGTAAAGTGACTCGTTAAATTTATGAGATGATGTTAAATTTTTGTGTACATGTAAGTTTTTAATCTTGTAAAACTGATATGAGCAATAAACAATTAAAATTGTATAAAGCATCTATTTAAGGTTATGTTATGTATCACAGTAATTTATCAGTGTTCTATTACAAAAACGTAAACAAGTTTCCAAATCCTAGGTTCATCGTCTTCTCTACGACGTGTATTGTATTTCTAAATTACTAAGATAGCTGATTTATCGTTTTTCATCCAATTACATTGTATGAATCGCAGTTATGTTTTGAATTACTTTCAATAACCACCCACGCACGCAATCAGACGTAATTTTATTGTCGTTACGACTCAATTAGCTATTGTTATTACATATATACCTAAATTTGATCATGAAGACATGAATACCTTCTTGCAATACCTATATTATGTACTGTGTGGTGTAGGACATAACCTATGTGAATGCTTCGATAACCTTCTACAATACAATATTGTTTTAATTGTTTACATCATAAAATTTGAAATATCTAACTACATATTAGACTAATAAAACAATTTAAAACTTTAATTACTATAAAAACACAGTAAAACTCCTGAAAAAATGATTTAATGTTTAACTTTACTGAAATACGCTATGGAAATACGTAACGAGCATTGGAGTTTATGATAGATAGATAGATAGATATTACAATGTAAAACATTTTCAAAAGCTTTTATTACCCACTACTCTTACAGCTACCTATACCTACGGTTTTGAATAAGCAACACTTTTGGGGTAAATATTACTCATATTTTACGACAATGATGTAATAATTCAAACAATACGAGTGTTTTTCTTCGTATAGTTTTTCTTAATTTTTCCATGTATTTCATTATTCAAAATAAATTATTTATCTACGTATTAACATATTAAAGTTTTAATAATAATATCCATACGCTAAAAGTTAAAACAGTTAACAGTTTAAAGTTTTAATAATAATAAGCTAAAAGACCACCACGGTACGCGCGTTCGTAAGTTGGTACCAAATAAAGCTGACCTTTTCGACTTTACAAAATGGCCTGGACTATAAATTAAAATGTATACCATACCAATCATCCCATTATTTTCATTACTCCAAAGTATTGAGTATATGTCGCTTTTATTATTAAATTTATATCAAAGGCAGGCTCTCAAACATGTCGACTTTTTATTATAATGTGTATTATAAAATTAATCATTACTGTGTTATTAAGTTTTTCGTTCTTACGGGTTGTAGTTTACAATAATGAAGGATTAATGGTTGAAGGCTTGTAACAATAATTTGCAGAAGTCACATGTCCCCTAGTGAGGTAAGGGGCAAATGCATCATACATAGATACATCTGTTTCACTTATCGATAATTTGCAGTTGCTATAAATGATATAGACCTTTTTTGCTTAGTAAAGACAGATACAAAATAAAAGCAAAGTCCTTTATTTAATACTTTGGTAGTTATAACAAATTCAGACAGTAGTTTATTTGAAACGCTCACGACCACGTAAAAAGTACTACGACTGTCTTATTAATTTAATATTAATAATATATTCACAAATTGTGGTGTGACAAACAAAATTTGTCCTCGAGAAAATAATTCCTCTTACACTTATTTGAATTGTTAAGTGGCATATTAGCCGGACTTTATTTACCAAATAACAAGCAATTTGTTTAATATTTAATGATTCATTAGTGGTTTGGAATTGAGAAATTATTATATCACGAATCATATTGAAAGCCATCATGAAGATTATTACGTTAATAAAATATAAATCATTGCAAATAAATAATTTCAATGCAACACTCAACTAACATTCTGAAGTTGCACGTGTACGATTTAATATAAAATACATTTTATTAAATGTATACTATATTCAATTATTTTTCTGAAAAAAAGATATAGAGTATATAGACAACATTCCTTTGGTATCTCTTTGATATCCACTTACCTTACTGATGTTATTATTCCAAGTGCTTCAACAAACCCAAGTGATCTTTAAGACATTGTAAGGGTTCAAAGTAAGAATTTGACTTATAGTTTTGCATGTAGCAGGAAAATATTATATAAAAATGTAAGATGGAACAAAAGTTCACGTGGTGGATAACTTTTAGTTATAATAAAAACGCTGTAAAATTTTAAATAGGTACTGTTTTCTGCTTAGCTACTTGAAAAAATTGTCTACAGTTATTGATCTTCTCATCAATATAAGAAGAAACATTGTTCGCTGACGCTTGTTCAACCATTCTAAACTGACAGCTCAATATTTCAGAGCTACTGATTCACGATTTAAACTGGATTTTATCGATAGATTGAACTGTTTGAATGAACGCATTATTTTATAAAACTAAAAACTAAGGTTGGAAAGTTGGAATGCTTCAATATTTGGTAATTTATAAAACATGTTTAAATTAAATAAGTGCCTTTGAATAATATGTACTAGGTAAAAAACTACGCGAGCGCTTTTTGACAATCATTAAATAATTCTGAAAAACATATTTGTACGCCTTTTTATGAGTAATTCAATGAGCATATTATTTATCTTTTCTATTGTTAGTTTTCTTTTGCTACCTATGATTAAAATTGATAAACAGAGCGGGCAGCCTCACGAAGCACTTGTTGCACGAAGCAGCTTCTTCTATGACCTAGAAATTCACACTACACATAATTTTCTCTCGCCTAATGAAAACTCGATAACCTTTCACTTTAAACAAAATTCCATGCAAGAATATCAAAAGAATCCCCTAACATAAACTTTTCTTAAGACCATTAAACTTTATCGTCCATAAAACCGTGTTACTAGAACACAAGTTTATCCTAATCATGACGCAATTTCACGTTTCTCGTGACAATAAAGTGTGACCAAGGGCTACAAATGTAAATGTTGTCGGTCGTGATTTATAAAAACATTATAGTTCAATAAAATTAAAAAATCGATATACTAGGTATATCTAGGCTGTAATAGTTTGTTTGTACGAACTAATTTCAGGAACTCAGTAATAGCTTGAATTCAAAAATTGTTGTATTGAATAGGCCATTCATCGAGGCAGGCTTTAAGCGATTGAAAAGTAGAAAAAAAATATTTAAGAGCAGACGAATAACCTAACGTTACTTTTTAATTGCCACTTCAATAATTGATGATTTATTTTCAGAATGAAAATAATTAAATACATTTTGTCTCGCCTGTTTTTCACTGTGTTGAAACAGTAGATATTACTTTAGGTTTTCTTCAAAAATTTTTTTTTATTTAAATTTACATATGAGTAAAATGATTAAATAATAAACTAGCAAATCCGGCGAACTCTGTTTCGCCACCAGAGACACCTTTTCTTTGCTTTAAACCTCACGGAGCCCGAGACCTTTCCAACGAATGCAAACCGTGGAAATCGGTTCGTGCGTTCTGGAGTTATAAGCGTCGGGAAGGAAAACCCGACTTATTTTTATAAAGTTGATATAAAATAGAATACTTATTAAGTTATAGAAGAAATGTGAAAACAAAAATAAAATAAGAAATTCCGACAAAAAAGCTTTTATGTCATATCTGAGTATTTCAAAAGGAATCTGTCCTTAAAAATCTCCACCAGAATATAAATTCTTGTTATATGTAAATTGACTTGTGATAAAAATATTTTTATATCAACACATAGGCAAATATTTTATCAAACACGAATGTTTAATTCTTGTGATCGATGCATATTTTTATTTTAGAGCTTCGAGCTTCGTTATCGAGATCCTATAAAAGTGTTACATGAGTGTTAAGTACCTATGCTCTTTGCCTGCCTTTATATTTGTGCTATACAATTTTTATACGTAATAGAATATTGGTATTGATATTAATAATTCATGGGAAAGTAACCGTTTGTGTATATTTATTAATTATTATACTTTATGATGGATGGAATGAGCTAGGAGGTTTATAACTCAAGGAAGGGCTACAGCTGCTTGGTCGAGTAATAATTGTTGTTGAAATTAATATAGGAGATGGAAACATGTACCGCAAAAAAAAAGCAAAAAAAAACAAATTGTGTAGAGTTTATCCTTCCAAATGTAAAAAAGGTCAAAAGGGATATCATTTTAAACGGGGAGGTATTATACCCTGTCGAGTCTACTGTTTTTCTTGGTTTGACACTAGATGAGAAGCTACAATGGGGGACCCATGTTGCCACCACCGCTGCTAAGCTCAGCTCAGCTGCATATGCAGTTCGAAGAATAAGGCATCTCACCGATGAAGATACGGCTAGATTGGTTTATTTTAGTTACTTTCATAGCATTATGTCCTATGGAATTCTACTATGGGGCAGGGCTGCAGATATAGAAACTATATTTATATTACAGAAAAGAGCCATACGCTCTATATATAATTTACGTGCTCGGGACTCACTAAGAGATCTCTTTAAGAATATTGGTATCCTCACTGTACCATCACAGTATATATTTAATAATGTTTTACATGTACACAAAAACGCGGACTTACACACAAAAGTAGGAGATAGACACTGTTATGGCACAAGGAATAGAAATAAAATTGAAATGCCATTTTATAGGTTAGCTAAAGTTAAAAATTCATTTATGGGCCAAGGTATACGTTTTTACAATAGAATTCCTCATAGTATTAAAGAGTTTAGTAGTGTTAAATTTAAAACTTATTTAAAAAATGTATTAGTTCAGAGAGCCTACTACAGCATTAAGGAATATATGGAAGATGAAAATCCATGGAGGGTTGTCGCGTAAGAATAACAGGACAGTTCTTTGGCATATTATGATAATATATAATATTATGTAGTTAGATGTAAGTAACATGTAATGTAAAATTATATTGTATATGGACATGACTTTAAAAGAGCAACTATGGAGTTTCTTGCCGGTTCTTCTCCATAGATACTGCTTTCCGAATCGGTGGTAAATTTAAAGAATGTAATGACGATTCAAAAGTGCTTCTGGAAGAAGTCTAATTGAATAAATAAATGTTTGAGTTTGAGTTTTGAGTTTTATCGTGTGATAACTATACCTAGCTAGTTAATATATCTAAGAAGCGATAAGAAATTTTACTGAAAATAATTCAATTATGAACCTTCATCCCTATAACATTGCGTTTGTCACGATAACTCAATAATAACAAAATCGTAGTCGTTTACTCGCGTGTCTAATTGCAATTAAAATTAGTAAGGGTCAGCGTTTTTAATTATACATTAGCAGAATAGATTCAAAATTAATTGGCGATTTGATTGCCGAGTCTGATTGATTGCATCACCTTTTTAAATTCGAAATATTTTATACATTAAATTATGCCTACTGGTATTGTTATTGTAGTTTTATTAATGACACGCTGCTTTAACCATGGATAGGAAAAATTATAAATAACAGCCTTAGCCTTAAGAGGATCTTAGCTACGTTTTTGAAAAGCTAATCAAAAAAAATACAAAAAAGCAACTAGGTTTTTACTGAGTTCCGGTCGACCCGCGTCGTAATCTATTTTTCATACCCCATGTGATACGGGTTGGTTGAACAAAGTTTGCCGGGACAGATAATTAAACTGTAACAAAAAGCTTTTATTTAAAATTAAACATGTTGTAAATCAATTTCTGTTACAACAATTTTCAACCAATGTTACGTTGTTATGTTACGAAAAGGTTTTATGTTTTCTGAGATACTTTCCATCGACATGAAACGTTTGAGATTTAATGATCTGCAAACATCGAAGATAAATATGATATCGCGTTTTTCATTGTTCCCATAAAGAAAAACATTTCTTAAAATCCCATAATATAATGATGTCTTACCTACATATTATAATAAAAGAATTCTTTTAAATTCGAAGTAATTTATATAGGACGAAATTTATTTTCAGCGTTATTAGGAAGGTATAAACCGTTAACATTTAAGTGACCTCCTCAACTCAATATTATTTTGCGTTACTGAAATAAATTATAATAATTAATACATATTTAATTTTATTAATTATTGTCAGCGACGCAATGAATTAATTTATATAATCAATTAAATTTACAAATTAATAATGTTTTCCTATAATAATAATTTAAAATATGGATTTATATTTGTTTAATATTAATAGCCATTGGTATTCATAAAATGAATATGGCAAATAATACAGTTATTAATTTTATGAATGTATGATCATGTGTAATAATTATTTATACCCAATTTAATTAAATTATAAATACCCAAAACGAAGTGAATTCCGCCATATTGCTGAATATTAAATGATTGGAATACTGTGGTGATTATCAAGGTTCTGAATTATTTCCTCATTTACCCGTGGAAATTAAACATATTTTCCAAAAATGTAAAAGTTTTATCGCCACGTAATTCATTAGTCAATCATTACTTGTTATATGTACCACGGTTCCCGGGCTTTTTGCAAACATTGCAAACACCTAACACCTAGTATAATATGTACCTACATACAATATTATACTGGATGTCACCCAAGTGCTGCGCTGCTTTTATAGTATTGTTTCTTCTTCGCAAATTGTATTTTATTATGATCATATTCTAATGTAATTATTTAAATGGGACGGAAAACTACGAAAAGTAATTCCATTTCCGAACACCTCATACATTCATATAGCTGTTATTGTAATGAGAATACTCGATACATTATTACACTCGCATCTAGAATGTCTTGTTTACCTGAAATTCGTTATAGAGTAATAACATCCCATCTATTAAAATAATATGATTGTAAGTAACCTTGTTTAAATAACATGAAGACTGAAGAGCTTTTTCATTTTTGTGGTTATATTATCGTTGACTATTTTATAAAATTTTCGCTGATTGCTGAATGTATAAGTTTCAAGTTAACTCGATACGATGTCAGCAAATGTGAAGGACACATCATTATGAAAATTAATTAACAACTGTTATTAATAATTTTATTATTTATCTAAAAAATCTTTTTTCTTGTTTCAGATACATCCATCGTTTCTACGTGTGTTAAGATGAAAATGGTACCAATGATGAGTCAATGATGTGCGTTCAAACAGACACCTTGCTAGAGCACAATAATTGCAATGACTTCAGTGAGCAATGTGACAAATGCAACTCTCAATGTATCCGAGAATGTAGACCCGACGCTCATTTTCGGACCTCAGCGGGATTCTATGTTTATCGTCGTTCCTATCACGATAATATACAGCCTCATATTCATAACAGGACTTTTTGGAAATATCTTCACATGTCTCGTCATAATACGAAACAAAAATATGCACACGGCCACAAATTATTACTTATTTAGTTTAGCAATATCTGACCTGCTTCTTCTAGTTAGCGGTATGCCCCAAGAGATGTACTCGATATGGTCCAAGTGGCCATATGTATTCGGGCATACGTTCTGTGTCATTAGAGGATTGGCCGCAGAGACATCTACTAATGCGAGTATTTTAACAATAACATTATTTACCATAGAGAGGTATTTAGCGATTTGCCATCCGTTTGTTTCCCACAAGATGTCCAAATTGTCACGCGCAATCAAACATGTGATATTATTGTGGATAGCATCTCTGGGACTGGCGTTACCGCAAGCGTTACAATTCGGTATCAGGGTTCACAAAGGCGTCACTATGTGTTTACAAACAAGAGTCATAATTGAACATTCCTTTGAATTGTCAACATTTTTCTTGTTTTTTGCGCCGATGATTGTCATCACCGTCCTCTACTCGCTAATTGGACTGCGACTGAATAAACCCACCGTACCAAAAGAAAACGGGACGGGTAAAGATGTAACGAAAAACAAAAGAGTCATACATAAAATACAGAGGAAAAACAGTACACAGTCAACAAAAAGAGTCGTTAAAATGTTAGGTGAGTTTACAATTACGTCAATTACTAATTTAGTGGGTGTCTTGAAATATTTTACAAATAAACCTATTAAGTAAATCAATAACGACGCCACTGAGTAAAATTTATTTAAATATGCGAAACAACAAATGACGTTATTCAATAATTTTATGTGAAAAATTACGTGTTTGTGAAATAATTAACCAATTTTGGTATAGTTTATTTACTCACGTTTAAATTTACTTAAGTTTCAAATTTAGAAAATTAATTATAATTTGAGTAAAATTTTACGTATTGTTTTGTTTTCTTGCAGTTGCAGTAGTGGTGGCTTTCTTTATATGCTGGGCGCCGTTTCACGCCCAGAGGCTAGTAGCAATTTATGGCACAGCTGAAAATCATTTAGCCAAATCCCCGCTACTGCTCTCCGCGTACTACTTCCTGACCTACACTTCTGGAGTGTTCTACTACTTGTCCACGTGTATTAATCCGATATTCTACCACATTATGTCGAATAAATTCCGAGAAGCTTTTAAGGTTTGTATTAAAATTTTATTACCTGCTAAATATTGTATTATTTGTCCATACCCAAGCCCTTTGGAAATAACAGTTTTATAAATAAACTAGATTTCTACCCGCGGCTTCGCCCGCTTTGTCTAAAACATAATAAATTATATATTAAAACCTTCCTCTTGAATCACTCTATCTATTAAAAAAACCGCATCAAAATCCGTTGCGTGGTTTTAAAGATTTAAGCATACATAGGGACATATAGGGACAGAGAAATCGACCTTGTTTTATACTATGTAGATCACTGTTAATTTCAGTTTACTAAACGATTTCTATTTCAAATTTATCTTTTTAATTTTGTATATTTTATAAAATAATAACTGATACCTCAATAATATTTGTTTGTTTTAGTTAACAATGATGCAGTGGTGCTGCAGAGAGTCGAATAAACCAGGCAAAAAGCGATGTTCCTACACAGCTGTATCTTTTTCCAGACACCCCACCTCTAGTTTTATGAACTCCGGTAATTGCCTTTATTTGAAATATTATATCACACCAGCCAATAATCTTAACTCCCTGTTATAATACAGGAAAAGGAACTGTAACATAATTTGGTGGAAAAGTTTAGTTTGTTTTCCTTGAGAATGAAAGAGAAGCTGTTATAAATCTTAATTACATGGGAACGGCGTTGCAGACATTAATTTGTGTTTATATTCCTTTGCCTTAAAATAGTATTTTGTGGTGTTACCGTAGAGTACGAAATTAATACTAAACGAGATGAAAATTAAATATCCTATATACGTAGATACCTAATTACCAAAAACAATCAACAGTCAAATGTAAAAACTTATCTCTTTTTTCAGGTTCATTCAAAAACCAAATTATAAGCAAGAAGGGATTGAAGTCTGAAAGCCGCCCCAAAGAAAATGTACCCAGCTCACGAGTTTTCAAAGTGTGTGAGAAATGTAAAAGAACATTCTCTGTGCCATCTATAATTGAATTAAAAAGTTGTGACCATAAACCAGAGCTTGATACAAAAATATAAATAACAGATAATAGACCTCTTTTCTAAAACGAAACAAAACTGTCTTAATTATCAAAAGATTTTAACATGTATATGTGTGATATTTTTTTATTATTAGATAAGTAAATGTGGTACCAGATAAGTGTAAATAATATTTATTACATTATACAAAGTTGATTGCTTTTATTATGTATTTAAATAAACGAATTCATTTACGGTTAGAACAAATAAAAATAATAAAAATAGTAATTAATAGATTAATTTTATTTATAAAAATTTGGATGAATTTGGAAAACGAATGACTGATTTGTATGATATGTAATGCATTTAAAATATACGTATACTTACTATACGTAAAGTGACGAATTTTATGTAATATAAAATAAAATGATGTTGGACCATTGTTGGACAGATTATTAAGGATCTATCTCTTCCCCTCTTATTTATAATGTGTATTGTAATATAAAAAAGGTTCCGACAATAACCAATATAATAATAAATAACCACGAGCGGGTCACTGAAATGGTAACCTATTAAAAACTCGAATTTCTATTACCCGAATCTTAAAATCCCGAAATCGGTTGTTACAACTTTTAAAAGACAGCTATGTAGCGAATGACAACTTTTTAAAATTCCTTTTTTAATTTCCCAGATGAATCAATTTCCAGATACACGAAAACCAGATTTTTAAAAAGTATTTTTTGCTTCCCGTATTCTCATAATCCAGATATAGTTATACCAGATTCTCAGAATACTTTTTTTTGTTTCCCATCGTAACATTTTCCAAATAAACTATTACCAAATTTTCATAATCTTTTTATTTGGTTCCCATATAATCGTATAGCAGATAAACTTTTGCCAGATTTTCATAATATCTTTATTTGGTTCCCATACAATCGTGATTATACCTTTACTATTGCCTGAAAATAAACATTACCAGTAAGCTGTAAGTAAATTGTTTTACTTGCCCATTAAGCAGCCTGTAGACGTTCAAACATGTTTGTCAAACTTTACGTTTTGTTTGTACGTTTTCATCAAATATCAGCGCACACACAACAACAAGTTTGTCAAACAAACAGGACAGTTTCAAAGCAGTTTTCGCCGTGAAATCACGCTCCGATGAGTAACGTTGACAAAGCATTTCTTGCATTGACTTTGGCGATGTGTATAAAAAAGAAGAAAAAAAGACGTTGGACACGAGAATGGTTAAAACTAAGAGATAGATTTACTCATGAAAATTTATTGAATGTGATATTGCGCACAGAACCAGAAGACTACCGTAACTTTCTTAGAATGAACGATAAAACTTTCAACAACTTGCTAGCGTTAGTTAGTCCTCTGATTGGAAAAAAAGATACCGTGATGCGAAAATCTATTCCAGCTTCTCAAAGGCTATCAATAACTCTAAGATTTCTAGCAACTGGAGCCGATTTTGAAGATTTAAAATTTCAGTCCTGCATTGCACCTCGCACTCTGAGTGACATTGTCATGGAAACATGTGAAGCTATAAATGAAGTATTAAAAAGAAATATAATGGTAAGTTTTATTATTATAATCAACATGCATACAGTTTCATTACACATTATAATTAAAGAGCATAAAAAGATTGCAAAAAGCTTGTTGCAGTATCAGTTTCTGCGTCCGAAGTATTTATTACATCTTCAGTTGTTTCCACAATTTCATCAGGCACATTTGGCATGGGAGAAGGAATAGATAATGAATATGATTGTACCGGCAGCTGCACGGATGATGACGACGAGTGTAATGAAGGTGGCAGTGTGTGTGGTATGGCTGGTGGTGTGTGTGGTATGGCTGATTGCGTATGTGGTAATGGTATGGTTGATAGCGATTGTAGTTTAAGTGGTTGTGTGCGAGTTATGGTTGATGTTATAGAGGGTTTGGGTGATGGCGTAGGTGGTATAGGTGAAGAATTGGAGGACCAGGTAAGGGAAGCTGGAGCAGCATTTATCATCACAGAATTTCTATTAAGATTGCCATTTTCACCTTCAAACAGTATGTCGTTTATAAATTTCTCGGCAAGTCTTTGTTGCTCTCTTGACATACGTTGTAATTTAAAAGCCCAGTTTTTCGCCATTATTTGAAATTCACTCTCTGGTGTTTTAAAATGTGCCTTAGCTAACAACATCAACTCAGTTTGCAAATCATTTCTCTTTTTTTTTGATGCTGGTGGTGCTGTCGATTGTTGTGATGTCCCTGGTAGTGTAGAAGTCCCTGATTGTGTAGAAGTCCCTGATTGTGTAGCAGTCCCTGTTTGTGTTAAAATATCTGACTGTGTAGCAGATTCTGGTTGTGCTGATGATTCCTGAAACAAAAATTAAATTATGAGTAATATAAAATAATAAAAATTACTGTGTAGTCAAAATTGTGTTACATTAAAATGTTAATGAATAGGTATATTATAATAATTATCATTTTTCATGTGTGTGTTTTTTTTTGTTACAGCTACCCAAAACAGAAAATGATTGGAAAAAACTAGCCAACGCATTTGGCAATAGATGGAATTTTTTCAATTGTATTGGAGCAGTGGATGGGAAACATGTGTTAATTGAAAAGCCTCAGGATTCCGGTTCTTTATACTACAATTACAAAGGAACATTTAGCATAGTGCTAATGGCCATAGCTAACGCAAACTATGAATTTATAATGGTTGATGTTGGAACTAATGGAAGAGTATCTGATGGAGGAGTGATTAAAAATACAAAATTTTGGGATCTGTTTGAAAAGAAGCAACTGCAAATTCCACCGCCTGAAAAATTACCAAATTCAGAAAAAGAAATGCCTTTTGTTTTCGTAGGGGATGAGGCGTTTCAGCTGCTCCCAAATTTTATGAAACCATATCACAAGAATATTCTCAATGACGACCGAAGACGATTTAACTACCGCTTATCTCGTGCGCGTCGTATAGTGGAAAATGTATTTGGGATTCTTGTATCACGGTTCAAGATTTTTAAAAAACCTATTAACCTTTCACCCAATAAAGCAAAAACTATAGTGATGGCATGTTGTCATTTGCACAATTTGCTCGTGAAACAGAAGCAATACATTCGTCATGGAGATGTAGATGTCGAAGATTGTGCTAGTGGTACTATAACACCAGGCACATGGAGAAATGACCCAAACCAATTGCTAAGCATTGAACGAAGTCGAGCAGGAAATTCTGCACTGCAAGCAAAACAAGTTCGAGACGATTTTTGCCAGTACTTTAATACAGTTGGAGCAGTGCCATGGCAAGACAAGTGCTTGCAATGATTTGTGTTGATTATGAAAATTTTATATGTATACTACTTAATTTTAATATATTAAACTAAGTAAAAACAAAGTTTTTATTTTATTTTTAGTCTAGTACCTACTCAATGAGCACTTAAGCACTTATTAAAAAATAACACTGCTTACCTCGCTTACAGTTGTGTCAATTCCTGATTCCGGTTCCATCTGATCCTCTAAAAACTGCAATTCCTTAAAATACCATAGGCTAGGCACATATAGATCATCTGTGGACGACCCAGAAACCCTAGACTTTTTAATTTTTTTATTTTCCCGATTAAAAGTCGTACGCAGGATATTTATTTTCTTTTTTACATCCTCTTCGGTAATTTGTGGACGACAAACTTTTAATACTTGCACCATTTTCTTTAAAGCCAGGTCTCTTTTATGTTTATCCTTATATTCGTTGGATTTTACTTTCCACAGTTGTGGTGAATCTCTAAATAAAGATATAAAGTACAGTTGATACTCCTTGTCACTCAAGTCAGCCATTTTGATTTTGTTGTATACGAATATAACCAGACGAACGTACAACCTGTCTCAGCGGCGGTCGCACGAAAATGGCGAGTTTGTTTGACAAACATGACCGTACACCTTCAAACATGTTTGACAAGCATGTCGTCAATCAAATCTTTCAAATAAACAGCCAAACACGTAGTTTGCTTGACAAACACGTCAAACATATCCGCAGACTGTCAAATAATTTGCCAAACACGTAAAATTTGACAAATTATTTGAACGTCTACAGGCTGCATAGAAAGGTTTAAGTGTCAAATTCGACTCAGTAGGTTAGGTTAGGTTCGTGCTGCGACCCCCTGGAAGGATTTCGTTTTTCTGGATATCGTTTATTTGAATTTCAAAAATCTGGACATTGTTTGTCTGGATATCAATTAACTGTATTTCAAAAATTTGTGTTTTAAAAATCTGGCTTTCGTGCATATATGGATTATGGTTATCTGGATTTTGTTCATTTAGATTTCGTATGTCTGGAACTCATTCGTCTGGATTGTAAAACATCGTATAAATGAAGAAATGGGCAAATGAAATTCGGAGTTGCGATTATATGGCAAACAAAACTTCGAAATTTTAAAATTCGGGGTTATGAAAAAATGTCCAAACGTTTTCGGGATTATGATATTCGGAATATTAAAATTCGAGATTAAGATAGGTTACCCACTGAAATGTATTCAATTATTTCTAATTCAGTTCTTGTAAACACCATTTATGTATAGGTACTTAGTTAGGTAATCTTAGAGTATGTAGTTACTTTTTATTTTATTTGTTCATTATTATCTTTATTTTAGGTTATTGCTAAGGATAGTTGTTTCTTAACCTGTAAAATTGAATCAGTACTATCCGTATTCTATTTTAGTTTGTTATATTTTTCATGAAAACGAATAATTTTACTCCTTCAAACATTGAATGCGCAAATTATACTTCAAGAAACATCTTGTAAATGTATATAAATATATGTATATGTATTTCATTGTTAAAATTTGTACTTAATAGGATTTGTAAATATTTAATGTTAAAGGATGGATATTAAAAAAATATCAAATTGAAAATAGTTTATTTTCTTAAACTTTATTATGTTAAGTTCGTGGGTCGCTAATGGTAAGCGTACGGCATCGTTCATGAAACAAAGTTTAGATACTAAAGTATTGCTAACTTTGAAAGGAATGTTTGATAAAGGGAATAGAGAAAAGGATATACGCCTTTGGTGCCCCCACGCATCATGCGAAACCAACTGTTTCACGATGATTTTCTCTGGAGGTGCTGTGGTTTAGTAGGAACATCCAGAAATATTCCTATTCTAGAAACAGCTAACTACAAAAGCACCCAGAAATGTTTTTCTACTATTAACTTGTAATAGGTACACATATTTCAAAAAAAAAATATATCGAAAAATTAATCATAGACGGGATTCAAATCCGCTCCCATGGCCGGGCCATGGCGACGCCACGGTATTGTATTTTATTCTATTCCTTACAATTATTAAAATATTTTCATGTTATAAATTGTTATACACATAAAAATTAATTGTGCACTTCATTAAAACCTCTTGTACTACAACGTTCTTGTGTTACCTACGTACTTTGATAAATAATATAAGGATTATCCAGACTCAAGAATCGAGACAACCTGAAGATAAAAACAACATTGTAATTATGGAACAGTAACAAACAAAATGTTTCACGTTATCACGGGCATTTTTCAAAGTCTTTTATCGTGATTTTTATCTACTAGAATTCAGAATAAGATTTAATTCTTAAAACGGCGATTATAAAGTTGTCATAGTAACTATTGGACAAATAAACTGAATACTGAATAAATACTGAATAAAGTACAAAAACCTTTGAACCTAAAATAAGTAAATCCTAATTATCCTATAAGCCTACTTAGCTTACTATTTTGTCTACAAAATTAAATGATATTCATGAATAAAATGTTATGTAAAAATTATTTTTAGTTAGGTAATTATTAATTCTTAATCAAACATTTAATTTTGATCATAATTAAACGTATTCATCGTCTAATTTTGACATAATAAAATTAAGTTAAAAAAAATACGTGTACTTGTACTACGTATTATTAAATTAAAAATTATTATTTTACTAAGATCATAATACTTTGATTGTAAATAAAATATTTGTTTGAATAAATTCTAACACACAGACGAGTAATATTTTAATAATTCTCAACTCTCTTTCAAGAAAACGGCATCTTATTTGAATCCATTCTCAGGATGTCTAGAGCTAAGATAGTTCAAGTTAATATAGACAAAGGAACACATAATTAGGTTCTCGGCATTGTTCCTTTGAATACGATATAGGAATTAAAGTAAATCTACGATGGGTATCTGTTAATTAGATCCAAATTAGACTAAACCTGAAATATTCGTATGTTACATAAAAATGATACTGGTACCTACCTCAATAACAGACAGTATCAAACTTTATTTTTACGTAGGTAACAATACAAAACATTTCCTTAAATTAATTTACAGTAGTGTACCTACGTGTAAAGGTACTATCACAGAATTGAGAAATGAGAATACTCAATACTGACGAGAAAGGTTAAGCCCTCTTTGTTCCGTAAAAAATAACAATGAAAGCGGAAATTTTAGCAGTTTGATAGAAAATTGCCTCATGAAGTTAGCTTTTGCTAAACCGTTGTAAATCTACCTCAATTATAGAAAAGACAATCAGGGTATCTCAAACTAACCATGAATCCGAAAAAATATCTTCACTAAAGCACTAAAAAAACATAGCCGATAGGTATTTGATTTTCGCGAATGCACTCCGTACACAAAAAATCAATTTCAGCCTCAAAGTTTAATTGAAAATGCCGATGTGTTAAATATGCACATTGTTTCGTTATGAGTTCTTTTTAATTGCCTTGCATTTGAAAATAATATTAAAAGGATTATTTGAATAACTTATTAAATAACCATAAGAATTTTTTAATAACATAATTCGGTATATTCATGGTATTAGCACAGACTATATACTACGTATGTATTAGGGATATTTTGAACATAAAGGGTAACACTTTTGTTTACACTTGATTTATCAATTTTGAATTACGTTTCGCCTTTAATTAATACTCTAATACTGTATATCTCATCGTTGAAATGTATGTGGCCATCCAGCTGCGACTCTGAAGGTATTATTATTTAGTTTTATTAAATGATCAGCGCCTCACCCCAGGGATTCAACGAAAATATGATTAAGTACTGTTTTGCAGATAAATAAAACTAACTCTACCACACATAAATATTTGCCTTTAACAAATTAAAAGAAGGTATATGACCTGAATACTCAAACCTCGAATTGTGGTAGTTTAGTACGATATTAAATATCAATATAATTATATTGTTAAATCCCGAGAGATAAGGGTCTAGTGACTACAGCTGTTTGTACCTAGAATCGGGTTAATAGAATAATATAATAATTGTACATATAATCATAGAATTATTAAGACAAATGAAATTCAAGAAAATACATGCATAACAGGCTTTTCTCAATCAAAATTATAATCTATAAATTCTACAATCGAATGAATTCAAAAATTACAAGATAGATTTTTTATTTCATTAATAAACTTAAAACTACTGGGCTGATTTTTTAACTATGGAATAGGTACTACCCCTACTGATTTTAAATAAGCTATCCAAGAGGGGGTCATGGGTATCTATGCCAAATTCCGAATTAAAAAAAAGAAAATGTGAAGAGTAGAGACCAATATTAAGTTATTCGAACTAGAACTTTAATCATGAATGCATTATAATATTATTCAGGGTGGAATTTGGTTATGCCACCTGAAGTGAAAGCACTCTTTATCGTTCTGAAACTTTCCAAAAAATTTTGAATGTAGCATTGTTTCTTTTCAACAATAATGGAATGTTTTCTTTGAGTAAAATTCGCTCAAAAACTTTCAAGATTTAATCCAGCAGATTATTATTTTTTGAGTAAACAATTTATTATCGCATATTAGTGCGGTCAATAAAAGAAGAGCGAGAAAATAAAGAAGCTAACTACATTAATTACCATCAAGCTGATACTTAGAAAAAACTCATATTTTTTACCTTTTACCTTAAATAGATTTTTTTGCAAGTAAGTACCTTAATGTAACCTTACTCTTCTTTTCTGACTTAATATGACCGCACTATATGTTTTTCAAGAATTATTTGCAACTTCTGCTTTTATGTGCGTGTGTTATGTGTGCGTATACCTACGCGCGTGTGCTTATTGCGTGCATAAATTAACATTCCTTTTACACATTATTATGTATAATGAATATACGCAATGATTAGTTATAAGGATATGTTTATCGTATGACGTATCATATCAAACGATCAAATAAACACTTTCAGTAATAACTTCACCTGAGTCCACAACGAAATTGCGAAGATTACACTGTCACAATGATCGCCCTTAAACGCCTTCAAAAATTGCTTGTTTACCTATTTACCACACTTCATACATAGGTATCTTGAAACAAAATACGTCAATTGTCATTAGAAGTTTAATAAATGTATTGTAAATTAGTTGATATGGAATGAACCTCAACGAAAGCATGAATATGTAAAATTATAACAAAACAGTTTGTACAATCCGTCCAGTCATCGAATTGCTTTATAAGCAGGAGGAGGTCGCACCGTTCTACACGTCGGTATGTATATATTTTAATATTATTAAGAATAAATAAATACATAAATGTTTGTCTCCCTAAGAATGGCTTAACTAATATTTTTCTGTTTTTATTATTATCTTCGTTAGAAAGAAAGTTTAGAAATAGTAAGTATACTTAATAGGTACATTCCCCGGCTAGCCTTATGTTAAGGTATACCATTTTAGTTAGTATATATATGTAACACGCACATAATCGGGTGCTCTTTTAAATAGTTTCTTGATCTACCCTATTGGCATAGGTATGATTATTATGGTATTGTCCATTATTCAAATATAATTCATATAGAAGTCGTCAAAACACTGATTGAAAATATTCATCGGCGATTCGGAAAGCATTTTCTGTATCAATCTTTTAAAATCATATAAAAGTAGGAAAGTTGTATAAACATTTAAATTAATAATTACGCTAGAGAACTATCCTATGGTTCTAGATTAGGTTTTGCATACGTCTCTACATGAACTAGTAGGTATATTTCTCCTAAGCAAATTACCGCAAGTATGTCTGTGTTAAACATGAACCTTTATTCGTTCATCATATGAGCTTAAATATTACTGAGACAGTGACGATATGCTTCATTCTAAGGAGTGGATTATAAAACATACTTGACGTTTCCTGTTTTTTGTTTTTTTTTCTGTCTCATAATAAATTACCAACACTAATCATAACACCCGTACCTATTCGTAGTGAATGTTAGCGAAGTAAGAGTAACTAGTAACAATTTATTACTTATTAAAACACTGACTCATTTAAAAATAAAGTATACAAATTTCCACAGAATAACAATAAATTTTTTATTAATTACATAAGGTACATTACGTCACATGGATAAGTCACATTCAATTTGCAATTTAAAACTCTACCGTCGCGGTCGTAATAGAGTTCGCGAAAGGCAAAAGCCTGAATTTACTTAACATAATAAATAATAATAATTAATCTATCAATAAACTCTAGAAAATTTGACTTCTCATCTTCGTATTTATGAATTGTATAGAATTATACATTTAACATGTCGCATAAGCGAAAAACGCATTCATATAAATGAAAAACGCTAATGTTAGATAATGAAAGGGAAATTTAATTGATAAGCGTCCATGGCCGATATTGAGTTATAATAACCGATTTACCAATTTTGTCTGTGTAAGATATTATTTATTCGGAAGCATCACGTCATTTAAGTACCTATATTCAGTCAAAATTTCAGGAATATAACTAATAGAATGCATTTTGTCGAATTCATAATATACAGATTAATTTTCGCTTATCTAATATAGTTTTCATAAGTTTTGGTTGAACCTAAGTCGTTTCTCATAAATACGCTATAAATTACAACTTGGTCTCAATTATTTCTGAACAAGGACGTCTGATTCTACTCTTTCAATGTTAAACTTAACAAGAAATTATTTTACTTTTCTTCTCTCAGACTAAAGCAAAGTAAAGGTTGTTTATAAGTCAATAAAACTTGTAAAATATACGACATTATTTTAAAACGATGAATCTTAATTTGATTATTGTTTACTCTCGATATTATTTCTTCTGTTATCATAATTTCTCTGGCTAAAAACATTGATAATACTTTGCTCTACAATGCATAATACATAATTTATAAATCCATTTGGGCTGTTCGCACTTAATTTATGCCTATGTTTTATCGTTCGTCTTTCTTTTAAATGTATCTTTTTTTTGTGATGTCCGCACTAAAATATTCAATTTAACATTAACATACAATACTTTACATTGACCCCAAGAAACCTTTAGACTCTCCCGTCTACGGGTGTTTTGCTGGAATCGTTTAGAATAGTTGTAATGTCGCGCATTATTAAACTAATGTTTAAGTAAAAAGAGATAGACATTTGCATTAAAACACTTATAATGAGTAAAACAATTTTACTTGTAGAGTTAAGTTTTATATAACGGAAATATACAATACATAATAGAAGTATATAATATTTTTCTAAAACAGATTTCAACCCGATACTATTTATATAACTAGGAACGTCTAAAATTATAATTATATCAATGGAGCGCCTCTCAATTGAGTATCTTTCTAAACAGCAGTATAATCAAGGTATCAAATAACATCAACGTATGCACAATAAGTGTATGTTGGATATAAATATCATTAAATAATTTACGAGTCCTTCATTCAGGTCAACGCGAACGCAACGTAATCTAAAAATATCTAAAGTGAAACTTAAATTAAAAGAATCGAACATAATAAAATCCCTAGATACGTATAGGTACGGCTAAAATTACGAAATAAACATAATTTACGTAACATATTGTGTCTATATAATTTTATTTGTCATCGAGTTTCATAGAAAACAAAAGCAGACTGAACATTATTTTATACATTTATTTTATTTTTCATTTATTTCATTTCATTTCATTTCAGTTACTGACTTCCAGTTATTTAATAGAGTTCTTAACGTTTCCACGTACAACGTAGGTATTATCTATACCTTCTCTTTCCGATATGCTTACACGATAAATTCATAGAAAATTATGTGTGCAAAGGCGATTTCACGAAACCCAATGGTGATATTAGATATGAACCTATTTGACTTAACATCGAAGTTCAACAAGTCGGTATTCGAATTTTATTTATTGATATATCAAAGGTCATTAAATCAGGAAACAATTTCAGCAACATCATAGACTGAAATTAAAATAGTCATCATTAAATTTTCGGAGATACATATTATATATATGAGAAAATAAGTCTTAGGTCTTGCCAGACAAAACCAACAACTTCACTAATTATCAATTAATGATATAAATCCGCTCGGATTGAATGCATTCAAGATTCTCACTTACTCGAGGAAACAATCATAACAATTATGTAAGTTACCTTCAAGGTAAAAATCAAAGCCAAGAGCTCTAATAAGATCCCTATTTTAACCTGGCATTAAATGCCGACAAGCATTAAAATCAATCATTGTTTCTGTGACAACCTTTTCATTACATTGGTTAGAGACAGTTATTATGCTTTTTGTCCGACATTGTTACCTTACTGAGAATAAAAATGCAATATCATTGATATTCAGTTGCACCCAACTCCAGCGACTGCATACACGCTCATGTTGTGATCAGTGAAAATATTACAAAAACAATGAGTGCGTATTAAATTGTGCCAATATTTGTGGATTGTTTCAACATCAATAAACAGTGAGGCATCAATTCTGTTGTCTTTGGAAAGTTTATTAAAATGTGCATTTTAAATTCTATCGATGTTTAACTAACTTTTCAATTCTTTTAATTAATTGTCGTGTACAATTTGCATTAAGTCTTACCTTCACCGAGAATTTATTGTATTCAGTTAAAGCTACTTACTGTAATTATTAAACAGTTGTGTTTAGAGAAATTTTTAAATTCTAAACTCAGTGCAATCTCGTTGCACAAATTCTCGTATTTGGACTGCAGTATTATCGTATGCGTTTTTAGAAGTCCTATTTTATTTGTTTCTTCTTCGTAATTTCAATAGTTTAAAATATGCAAACTTTTAATTTATGTTTGTCCTAGATTATTTAAATCCTCTTAGTCGACGATCCTCCAAATGAAGCTAGATTATGTATACTTAATATAGTAAATGAGTGTAGTAAATTAAATTGTGTGCTTTTGATATTATCAAATGCTTATTACTGAGAACTATTTGAGTTTAGAGAAGGATCTCATTATACCTGTAATAATCTTTGGGAGCAGTATTCACTTTCAAAATAGTCTTAAATGTACTCTGTAAAAATAACAAAATTTATTGGTATCCACTTTATCCTAAATAATATTATTTAAAGTTATGACGCAAACAATGACGGAAACGCGGCAAGGACCCGATGTGACGAAGCTGAGCAAGTCCAGGGAGGCAGACTGGCCCGCAGTCCTCTTCTTTATTCACATTCATCTTCTGTCCTTGTATGGAACATGGATCTTGTTCACAGAGGCCAAATTACTAACAATTATATTATGTAAGTATTTATAGTCACAAAAATTGAATTTGAAATCATTTTATTTCTATTCAAGAAAATACCCCAGCTTTTGAAGAGTATTATCATACTACTATCTACCTACCATCTTGAATGTATCTACCTATCATCAAATCTGATAAGATTTAAGAATCTGATAAATAATTGAGTATTTGAATGAAATTTTTTTTTGTGATAAATGGAAAGATTATATATTAGTTTTATAACAAAACTGTTTTTATTTTTATTTTTTTTGCAATAATTCAAAAGTTATTTCAAAATAAAAATTAGTCTTTGAATCCAGTACCGAAGACACGCCGACAACTCGCGAAGCGTCACCCGAGCGCGTGTGACGTCATAATGTTAGTTTTCACTCATTGCAGTTGATAGAAAAATAAGTATAGTTTGAAAAACTAAACAGGATAATAAGATAAATGCATGAAATTATTGTATTGTTACCGGGTTTTTATAAGTATACAAAATTTAAATTAAATCCGTCGGTTTATAGTGGGTCTAAATCGAATCGAAAGGAGAATTGGTTACTTACAAACATATGTTTTAAGCTGATCCTGGCGATCCTTATCAGTATAAAAGGATAAATTTATGATATTATTCTATTGTCATCGGACCTTGATAAATGTTCAAAATTTGTGTGTCAAAATCGGGTCGAAACTTCGAAAGGAGTCGGTTACATACAAACGTACAGGTGAAGCTAATAAAAGCGTGTTAATAATAAATACAGTGTTTTGATCTATTTAATTTTGTTGTCATTATTAAATTACATATTAATTATATTAATTGTTAATTATATTATTAAAATTTATATTAAAAATGGCGAACCTCAAAAGTTATCGTTTTGTACCATTTTGTACGAATACTACAAAGGCAACTCCTGACAAAAATCGGTGTAAATCGGTTCGGAACCAACAAACAAATCGCATCTTAGCAATAAATTTTCAATATTATTGTCTAGTCACGTGTAATAGCCGTAAACGCTATGTACAGCAGTTAAGGTGATGAATTAATTTTTCTAACATTTACGGCCCTTTTCAAACCTTCGTAATTTTCATATTATTAAAGTTGTCGTGATGAAAATTCTTGACAAGAAAGTTCAATAGTAACACAATACGTCTACCGTTTTAGAAACATGATTCCATGATATTTTCTCGATAGAAAATAAATACAAAGTTCTCATTGTTATTTTTTTATAATCTCTGGCATCTTCAAAATAACAAACGTAAAGTTACGACTTTTTGGATATTAACTATAAAATATACAACCTATACGTCTACCGATTTAGAATTTTGAAATATGCGATGGTTTTGAAATAAACAAGGAATACTTGAAATTAGCGCGCGACCAGCCAATATAGCGAGAGCCGCCCTGTACCTTCCTACCCCGATCGCTGCACGAGTCATTCCCGCTACGGCCGTCACACGGGGAACTTGTGTCGCTCGTGCAATCGTAAAAAAGGGTGACAACACGATAAGACAAAATGAGACAAATGGGGACAATAAAGAAAATAAGAAGAAGAAACATAAAGGTTGGAGGAAAAAGAATGCTTACAATTGGAACAAATTAATGAAGTAAGTTGGTTTTATTTTAAATTTGATGATAATTGTATTATAGACGATGTTTGATATGTACCCCTGTTTTAAGTACATAACGAATGTGTAAGATTTTTTCATTTATAGCATAAATAATCTGTTCAGAAATCCGGAATCCAGAAGGAAAATAAACCCACTGATTGTTCACAATGTGAATCCACTCCTTCGTAAGTACCTTTATTCAGTCAAAAATGTATGTTATCAAAGCTCTACTGGTTTTATCGCATGATTCCATTTTTAGCAAAAAGCAACAAAGTGCAAAGAAATAAAAAATCATGGTGAACTTAGTGGAAGTATGGCGGACGTGATATGGAACAGGAGCTCATTGGAGTAGTATTATATTTAAAAAAAATACGAAAAAATTTCAAGAATTACATTTCTTAGTAGGTGGTAGATAAGTATGTTGTATAAAGAATTTGATGTTGATATTTATTTCATTTATACTTACTACACCTGTGCGAGAAATTGCTTAGTACTAAAACAGGATTATATTCATATTTACATAGTAATGTGAGTTTTAATTTCGAAAAATTTTGTGTAAGTATATTAAATTGAGTTCCTGGGTGATCTGGAAACACAATTGGGCCCGGAAGATGGCGTTGCAGACACTCCTCCTAATCACATGAACCGATTTGGATGAATATTTGTGTGCACATTTCATTGTTGTGGGATGATTGGTTGATTCGTTTTCACATTAGCTAATATTATGTATTTTTGTTGTAAACTTAATTTAATGTTTATAATACATTATTATTGGTATAAATAAGCCAGTGTTCGTCTCACATTGCTGTACCTGCCTACCTACCCTACCAGGGCCTAACTTTGTTCTGGCTATTTTATTTTGATTATTTGTAATGAATAATTACAATTATAATAGAGTGCAAAAAATAAATACATGCGTCAATATATTTTGTGTTTTTTTTAAACAATTTTTCTATTTAAAAAAATATCATTCCGACCGCGGCTTTGCCCGCTTGGAATTAGGTTATATCGTGAATCCTGTTTTATCCCACAGAAGTGTTCAGTTCGGATAAAAAGTATCCTATGTGTAAATCCAGGCAATTAGCTATATTTTATCAAAATTGGTAATGTAGTCTTGACGTGATTAAGTAACAACTAACAAAAAAATATACAAATTAACATCCAAAGTTTCGCATCAGTTTTACTGTATTAGTGATATCTTCCACTCTTGATTTTGACTGAGAAGAATTAGGGTTTATAACTTCTTTCAGAAATAGTACCTTTCATTTCTGGGCATGATGTAATATCTACGTCAGCATCAAATTCTATCTAAATCAATTCAGTAGTCCGCGTTATTGATTACCATTTCATTTTTTCAGAGTAACAATATTTTTGTTATTTTAAAGATTATTTATAACCTGTATTATTTTGTAATAAAGTAAACATTACGAAATAATAATAATTATTAATAATAGACCGGGAGATACTGACACAAAATTTCGAGTCATTTGTAACAGGATGGCGGTTCTACAGGGTTCTTAGTACGCAATGACAAAAAGAAAAATGATGGTGTGAACGCTGGTACCGGCGGCTTAGTCGCGTGGGCGTTAGTCGAACTCGTCGGAAAATAGCGAAAGTCAAACGATTTGTAACAGTATGGCACTTATTTTTCCTGGAAGTTTGAGGATCAAAGAATATAAATACAAAATTTCAAAGATCTAGGTGATGGAAATCTTCACTTATATAAATTAATACTAAATTAATTTTTCAAGTATGACAGCACTTTTTCCCCCTACTAGAAGTATGGCAAATATAATAATGGTCACATTTTATCAAATACTCTCCAAAAATCCAAATGCAATACTGGTACAAAAAGTTTGGCGAAATAAATTTTTTTTGCAGATTTTCGGCGGTATGGCGACCATTTGGAATCGTCCGAAAAGTATGGCATAGCGATTTTCGTAAATGGCTGCACGACGATGGTTACCTGTGCAAAAGTTAGCCTGGTACAAATGGTTGAATAATTGTTTTATTTAAATCAACATATTCGCGTCGGTATGGCGTGCTGTAAGTCACATAGGGCATGCACCCGGGTTTACCCGGTTCCGAAAAACCCGGGTAAACCCGGGTTTTTTGAAGATTTTGAGAACCGGGTCTGAATAGTATGAAACCCGGTTCTCCCGGTTCCGACCAAAATATTAAAATATAAAGTAATATTTATATTTTGCTGCATTATTTTAACAAATTTATTCTATCTGGCAACGTCAGACTTACGTGCATCGCGAATTTTCGTGTCACGCCTCAAGCGTGGCTCTGATTGGTTGTGTGTAACCTTAGATACTATAAGTTTCCTACGGGTGTATTACCAAAAAAAAATTAGGCTTCGAAAATGACAAAAATTAGGGTACCGAAATATTTTTATTAGATTTGTCGTGAATTTGAAAAGCTGTTGATTTTACTGTTTCATATAAAGATCCAGTCATGTTTTTGTTATTGGTATCAAGCTGAAATTTATATCGAATACTCAAGTCAAGGCATAAGGTGATTGGGTATGCTGATGACCTCGCATTGTTAGGTGAAGCTGCGAGTATCGTGAAAGAAGAAGCGGAAAAGATTGGACTAAAAATCAATGCCAACAAAATGGAATATCTCCACATGAAACGGTATAGAGATACACGAGCTCAACGCCAAGACCTACAGGCTGGAGATACGACCTATAAAAGAGTTGCTATTTTTAGATATTATCTGGGTTGCACTATAACTGACTCACATTCCAGGGAGGAAGAAATTAATATCCGTATCCAAAATACCCTGAAATGTGGTGCAGCCTTGCATAAGGTGCTCGCGTCCAGGCTTCTGAGCAAAAACATCAAATTGCGTATATAGAAAACGGTCATAAGACCAATACTTATGTATGGGTGTGAAGCCTGGACCCTGACCCATAATGAAGAACGCTAGCTTTTAGTCACCGAAAGAAGGCTGCTTCGCAAGATCTTTGGTCCCATCAGACGAGAGGATGGTAGCTGGAGAGTCCGAACAAATGCCGAACTAGAAAAACTAATGGCCGAGCCAAATATACTTGGAGAAATAAAAGCAAAACGGCTCCGTTGGCTCGGTCATGTACAACGAATGGGTCAGGAACGAGGACTGAAGAGGGCATACTTGGGGCTACCCCTGGGCCGACCGCCAGTTGGACGACCTAAGTATCGCTGGCGCGATCGTGTAGAGGTGGACCTGCGCGTGCAACGAGCCTATAATAATTGGCAAGAGACCGCTCAGGACCGGGGAATATGGAGAGACACACACAGGGGAATTTAAAGTTACAACATTATAAAAAATAGGTTTGTTCGGAGCCCTCGGAGCGCGAGTCCGACTCGCACTTGGCCGGTTTCTTGCTTTACAGTTTGCAGTTAATGAATGAGGTTTAAGTTTATATGTGATATTATGATAACAAGGTACTTTTATAAGACTGATAAATAAAGAGAAGTATTGAAATTTTGTTTCTTTGTTAATTTGATAAAAGACACAAGCCGCGTAAAATAAAAGGCCCATCAGGTACTTTTACAGTTACTTTTGTTTAATTTCGTATTTTTTTCCGAGGTATTATAAAAGAACCGGGTAACCCGGTTCTACCCGGTTCTGAGCTCGATTTGGAACCGGGTTTCAAGAACTTGGAACCGGACTCGGTTCTGCATGCCCTAAAGTCACACCGGAAAAGTATGGCCTGACACTACCGCCTACTTTTTTTTTATGGGCTATCGGTAAATACTAAAATTTTTGTGTTACAAATCGTTTGACTTTCGCTATTTTTCCGACGAGTTCGGCTAACGCCCACGCGACTAAACCACCGATACCAGCGATCACACCGTCATTTTTCTTTTTATCATTGCGTACTAAGACCCCTGTAGAACCGCCATCCTGTTACAAATGACTCGAAATTTTGTGTCAGTATCTCCCGGTCTATAATGTCTAAGTAGTTGTTGGAAAGAAGATTATTTGTTTATAAGCAAGAAAATAAAACCAAAAAATCAACAATTGAATAAATGTATAACAATATTATAACTGTATGACGACTCCATACATGTTTGTCCCGAGTCGGCCAGCGGCAGCGCGGCGAGTTTGCAAGAATGACTTCGCGCACACCCGCGTTCGCGATAGCGAGCTATTAGACTCCGCCCGCCAAGCAGTGGATTTTTTTTTTGTGTATCGTCTTAATAGCTATAACATTATGACGTCACAACTATGGTGACCAGTCATGGCGCGTTTGTAGTCACGTGATTCTAATTTAAATTTGATCAATTTTTAATTGCTTATAATTAACGGAAAAAAAAATTTTTTGAAGTTATTTTCATTAAATATCAATATTATTGATAATAAAGTTTCAAAATACATAAAAAAAATCAATAATTTTTTTTTATTCAAATACTCAATTTCATTATCTCATAATCTGCAAGTTGTTTATTTGGATCTCGAAAATTATCCATTGCTTTAACATAATAGAAATGTTCTTGTCTTGTATTCAAGATTAGATCTTGTATTCAAATATTAATTAGTTATGAATAAGGTGTGCCTCTGATCTTTAAAATACCACTTTTAATTGTTTTAGTCGTGACATTGATATCAATCGCGATATTAGGAGTGACGACAGGAGCGCACAGGCTCTGGGCACATGCTACATACACAGCAAGCACAGAATTAAGAATAGTTCTTATGTTATTCCAAACTCTGGTTGGTCAGGTAAGATTTTATATGTTTACTAATGTTTATTAATAGTACTAGTGTTTATTAATTAGTTTATATTACATAGTGGGAAGATATTATCGTCTAAGATACAGGCTCGGCCTAGTTTAGACGATAATGTCCATAGTTTTAAGTATTGTGTTTATATAAATTGAGTGGAATACACAGTGTAATTGAAGGTATGGATAAATAAAGATTTTTATTATTTTATTATTATTACTTTATAATTATTTATACTATACGTTTATTCTTCGTAGAAACTAACTATGGAGAAGTCAATGTCCTTTAACTCAATATTATTATTAAGAATTGTTAAAATATCGTCCAAATTGAGGAAACCAGTGAATGTTAATGTCAAATAATAAGGGGTTGACCTCTAAATAAATATTATTAAAGGCTAGTTCCGTTCAACCTTCCGTTCTTGAAGTGACGATGAGGTTATCCACGCTTACTCGAAAGGACTTTCAACCGTGAATTCGCGTATTTTCGTTTTATCAATTACGTTGAACTGTGATCCTAAAATCTATATACATAAATTAAAATAAACGTGACAATGAGTAAGGAAGGTTAGCTAGGAGGTTTAATTAAATAAATAATTATTTAAAGTAATTATTCTTATGAATGTAAGACATGTTCAATGCGCTGTATTTTTTTTTTATGAAAAGTAAATACATAATGCTTTATTTTTTTTAAGATATTATTGTATTTCACATTAATTATGACCCAAAATACCGAACTTATATGTACCTAAGTACTTACCAACTCTATTTTTTACAAGATAATAGTTAATACATAATCAAATTTATTGACGCTCTAGCATTATATATTCTCATATATGATCACTTAATGCTTGAAAATTTGTAATGAATGAATTTGTAAAGCTTTTGTAAAGTATAATTACTTATTATATGAGTTCTTAGAGTTCAACATTTTCATGAAATAATATTTATTTGCAAATTTTCACAACTCTACAATAAAGCTCAACAACAACAAAAATAATATTAAAAATAATAAGTACATGCTTAATACGATACGTAATACTGTATACTCACTTTATAGAATACTTATAAGTGAATAAAAAAAATTGTTCTGTTATCTTTATTCCGTTTAAATATAGACTAACTACTTACTTTACTATAAAACCCGTTGTGTCAAAATATTTTCTTTGTAAGTTATTATACTTTTTGTTGACTTAAAAACAAATTCCATAAACCTCGTTTCTCAAATATAATATAATATTAATATCCGCGATCAACCCGCATTCCAGTTTATATCCTCTTGTGGAAAAGCACTCTTCACAAATCTTTAGAAATTTATAGATACGGTATTCTATTTCAATACACGTGTTTTTGGAAAGTTATATTTTTACATTTTCTTGTGATAGGTTGAAGGATCATAGTTACATTTAATATACAGGCAGAATAATTTTTATAATCTTATAAAAGCAAATTTAATCTGCCTTTTGCACGCCTCATAAGCGAAGCGTTGAGGTGGGTACTACTGTCACTTCGCGCAAAACATCTGATTTTTCAAACTTAAAATGTCTTTATGTATCATACATTGCACTTGTAAAATAATTTATTTTTACAGCGGCCGAATAAAGATAACTAAATTTCGCCCACAACAAATAAACATCTATTGTAATAGCCTCATAAGATGTGATAGGGAAAGAAAAACACGAATATAAATGTAAGAAAAATACACAATTTATTCTTTAACAGGGTTCCATATATGATTGGGTACAACAACATAGACTACATCATGCTCACTTCAAGACCGACGGTGACCCGTTCGATAACAGCCATGGGTTCCTGTATGCCCATTTCTTAACCAGACTACGAAAGCTCAGCGAATACCAGATTGCGCTGAAAAATTCCATAGACATGTCCGACATTGAGAAGGATTGCGTCGTTATGTTTCAGAAAAGGTATTTAATCATTACTTATTTATGTTCTTAAAGCTATTGCACATTTATGAAGGTGCTAATTGGAAACCGTTATAAGTTATTGTCATAGAAATAAACCATTAACATTATAGCGCTCATTGTATCTGTTATGCCTTCTTAATAAAACGAATGAGTCAAAGTCTATCGTCTTACCTTTGATAGGTACTTTATACTTCCTCACTTCATTTTACTTTTAACGCTAACAACACTTAGGTAAGCATCAGCGTGAAATATTTAATTTGTACACTTTTCAGGTTTTACTGGGTATTATACGCAATAATATTCCTGCTGTTACCTTTGAATGCACCTCTTGAATATTGGGATGACAGCATTTTGAGTTCAATATTCGTTATTGGATTTTTAAGATACTGTATCGTGTTACACGCTTCATGGTTAGTTGAAAGTGGAGTGGCTCTTTGGGGACTTCAAGAGGGTGAGAAGTAAGTGGAAATGTATTTAATATTTATCTTATACATATTAGGTATATTCCGACCCATGTATGATAGTTTAGTGAAATTACGTCACAACAATGAACTTTAATCGCTTACTCTTTACTGCCTTGACTGATAAGGGTCGTATCGAATTCCACAATGTTCATATTAATATAAAAAATTATAACTACATAATACATCAAAATATATCAAAATATTACATTTGGAAATATTTGAAAAGCTAGAAACCTAAAAGCCAGTGGGTTATTATATCTTATATTACGAGTTCTGAATAATTT
>CAJQZN010040182.1:0-19093 GCA_907164685.1 Colias eurytheme
TCTCAAAAATTGTATCACTAGCTGTAAGGTACCTTATAATAAATAAATAAATAAATAAATAAATAAATAGTTGCCTAATCTAGCGGATAGTTGCCTATCGTAAATAATACTTCAGAGGATACTTGCCTCGTGAGGGGATAGATGCCTCACAATATTTTTTTAAATAAAAACATTTTTATATCAATTCACTTAATCAGTCTTTATTATTTGTTTTGCTTTTTAATTAAGAACTAATCAACATTATACATTTTTTTGCTATAAAACTATAACAATATAACAAAAATAGCCTCTTAATTAGTTATAATCACATATTAGTAAAATTATTGATATTTATCTTAAAGATAGAAGAAGAATATGGCAATCAACTTTGGCATTAATCATCAGAAGCGAGGGATTTCATCTTTCCACATCGCATGCAATACAGTTTCATCCATTTTAAATATTCTATCTGGTTTAACCAGCATTTCGTTCTCAGTTAAGACAGTAGGTAATAAGCTTGCCTCAAAACTAATTCGGGATTTCTTTCCAGAAAGCTTTTAAACCATTGTGGCCCAGCCGTTATGCTTTAACCCCAAATTTTCGGCAAACTGGTAAGCTAGCTGACGAATTGTATTTCTTTCAGGAGGAAATCCTGCGTCTCCGAGCTTTAGTAGGTATATGAGTCACTAGTCTTTTTTCATTTTCAAAATCAAGGACAGGGTATTTTCCTGGAAGTTAAATAAAAAATTAGCGAAATGAATATTGTACCGGCACGGAGATGCCTTATTACCAATAAAAACGCAATAATATTAATATTTTCTAGTGAAAGAATTTGTAGTTGCGGATAGTTGCCCCGAGAGCAACTATCCGCACAAGTTTCTAAGGCGACTATCCTTTTTGATACGGATACTTGCCCTTTTTATTTGCGAAATAAATCAACAATATTTTGCAATAAAATGTAATTAACAGTATAATTTAAAGTCTAATGAACGCAAAGAAACATAAACTATATTGAAATCACAATTAGTAACAAAAATATTCAATACAAATGACTTACCAATATAGTTTCAACGCCTATCGAAGTTTCACCGCGGAACAATTTCGCTCGCACAGATGAAACGCGTGCATCTACACTAACGATTGACGTGGCACTGAGGTCTGCGGGAGGGGTACTTACAACTATAGTAAAGCGTTATTGCCACTAATGTCCGTAACATAGTGTATTCGAAACTGCGGCAAGTATCCCACTGGCCCAACTATCCGGCTTTTACCCTATTTTGTTTCCATAATAACTACGACAAAAAAAATATGATGTGCAAAACTAAACAGCCAACGGCATTTTGAAAGTAGCCGAAGTTGTTTTATACTAGTTACTTATTGAAATTCAGGTGTGTAGAATATATTTCGAAGAACCATCTTATTGGCAAACTTTTCCACCCAAAAATAAATTGCTTTCATATGGAAGTAATAGACGGTATATTGGTATATTATGATTCTTTTCAAGAAGCACATAAATTATATTTTTTAGGTTTGAGTGCGAAATCTTAAACAAGTCGATATTTTTTTAGAACTATCGAATGATGTCTTGCAATGCAAACTATATTTTGACGGTATTAGAAGGTTACTGAAGGAAGAAGGAAGTTACGGAAGGTTACAAATAACTAAAAACAAGAAATAGATACCACTTCTAAAGTCTAAAGAGACATACTTAAAAATAGACATAGAACACGACATTATATTGAACCTTTTACAGTAATTGCTACAGTTAATGAAATGCATTTGCATTCAAGTAACACCACTTCTAACTCCAAAGCGGACACAGCAGCACCATATTCTAATCACAATGAAAAATTTCCGTAACAAAAACAAAGTGAACATCAAAAAGATACCGACAGACGAAATAATAGACATGCAATACATAAGAGATTTCTATTTAAAGGACTTCAAATATATCAGCCCCCAAGTGACCATTAAAAAGGACGAGCCAAAGAGTTTGAGATTGTTCGCAAAACTGTGGTTTAGGGAAGTGATAAAGGGCCTCAAACAATTCCTTTATGAAGGCTCTTTGCATGGAGTCAAGTGAGTTAAATTGATTAGGAGGAATCGACGCGTAATGAACTTACGCTCTACAGATTTTATCATTCGATTAGATGTGGGCGATTTGGTAGTTCGACTATTTAAATTTGTTATTAGTTTTGAACTGTTGTAATGGGATTGTAGTAAGTTTTGTTTCAAATAATAAGCAGACGGTTAAATGGATCGCGGTATATAAATAAGGGCAGATCTATTTAAACTTTTAGGTGTAATTTAAAAATACTATATCTACTGATTAATAACTATAGGTACTAGACAGTAGACTCGATAGATTCTCGAAGTTTCCAGTTAGACTTACCAGTTACCAGGCAGACTTTTGCCATGAAGAAAACGTTTTAACAAAAAGCACGTGCTGAGAAGCGTATTTATGTTTTAGCTTTAAGTTTTTAATTTCAGATATATTTTCGAGCCGTCCTTCAGCCACAAGGAACGCATAGTCTGGATCATTATAGTCGTGATCAGCATCATCATCTGTGCCATGAACATCATCCAGCTGGTCAGCAAGTGGACTTCCACACCGTTTGTTAATGTTATCGACTCTCTACCAACACCAATATGGGCAATACCCTTTCCAACTGTGGTTTTGTGTCCCCATATTCACTTGAAGCTGTCCTATAAAAATGTATCGGAATTGAACGAGTAAGATTTTTCTCTTGAATTAATTGTTTATTGATATCTCAAGAACTATCTCTACTATAATTATACAGGTGTCCCATACTCTGTGTACTAAGCTCAGATGGAATTAAAATTTGCATACGCTTTTGGACAACCTGTATATTTGCAATAATTATAAAGTAAAGCCAAATCATTCTTATTATTGTTTTCAGATTAGAGAAGTCTTTCGCTTCATTAGTGTGCCCACACATGGTATCTAATCGTTCTAAAAATCAAAGATTAACAACGGACCAGAACATAAAGCTTCAGGAATTTATTGTGCAGGTTAGTAGGTAGTATTATGGGTAATTGATTTAATAAAAAGCAAATATTTTCTGTTCCATGTGTGTTTAATGTGAAATCATACTTATTAATTATCCTCATTTTTCCTCTCTTTTTGCTACTTTTAATTATTGTTAATTTAATAATGGTGTCGAGAGTAAAATTAATAATGCAACTAATTTATTCTTCTAATATTCAATTTAGGGCTCTCCAAAATGTGAAGAAATTGTAAAATTCTGCCATTGGCGCCCAGAAAACAATACAGAGTGGCATTCATCAGATTGCTGTGAAAAATTCTTCAAGCCTGTTTTTACGGAGTACGGCCTGTGCTATACTTTCAACGATCTACCTTTAGGCGGCATGTAAGTTGTCCTCCCCTGAGTTTATATGTTCTGTGGGTGTGATCTTCCAAATTACAAATATCAAACCTACTACATACTATAAAAAATCCCTTTACAAATTTTCAGGACAAACAGCACATTAAAATGGCAGCAAACATTTAACGAAAACGTATCAGCTACTCCCCTAGAGTGGGGTTTAGACATCGGGTATCCCACTATATTCCCACCTGCAGCCGACATAGTGCCTTATAGGGTGATGGCGTCAGGAGAAGCAAATGGAGTCGATATTGAACTGTACCTAAATATAAGCGAACATCAGTACATTTGTGATGGACATTACAGAGGATTTAATGTAAGTAAATTTAAAATTAGGTACCTTTTTTTATGAAATCTTAGAATTAGGCACATCGATGAAGGTATTTGAATATGAATGAAATAAATAAATAACTTATCTTTTAGGCTAGAAGTAGTTAAGAAAATAAGAAGTTTAGGAAAAGGTAAAATAGGTGTTCTAATAACGGCCACTGTTGAGATTGAGATTTGAAAAACTTTGATTTACAGGTCTTAATCAGATCACCAACAGACCACGTATACAGTACCACGATTCTACGTCTTCCTATGGATAAGATGACCACCATAGAAGTGACTCCAACAACTTATAAAACGGACACATCCCTTCGAGCGCTGTCTCCTGATCTGAGACAATGTTTCTTCCAAAACGAAAGGAAGTTAGAATACTTTGAATTCTACACGGATAGCAATTGTCAGCAGGATTTGTTGATGCGCGAAACAATGAAGAGGTGTAAATGCGTTATGTTTAATTGGCCAAGTAAGTTAAAAAAATATTTTCAATTAATAACATTAAAATATATAGTATAAGGAGATAGGCACGCTTCCGGCTTGTATAGTATTATCACATACTAGAAATAATATACTATATAGGTATTATAATGTTGCAGGAAAATCTATTTTGGAACCGATCTGTTCAACAGTTCAAGATTTTATTTGCATCAAAGAAGTAAAAGGTAAAATCAATCGTTCTTTTCAATCATTGAATTCATTGCTTAGTTAATTGGATTTAAAAATTCGATATAAACACATCATTTAAAATTTTAATTAAGTACCTAGATAAAATGATTATACAAAACAATTTTTTTTGTTCTCAAATCAGTAGTTTCTGAGCTAATCGCGTTTTTAACCATAGAAACGAACAAACATGATCTTCAGCTTTATAATATTAGTTTGCGTTTGGAGCTTCTCGGAATCGAATACTTAGTTGTGAAGCTTTTGAACTATAATTTACAATTCATAGATCATACTAGTTAGTTTGATTTATACGGATTCTTGAACTGTAATGCTTGATGTTACAATGGTAATAATTCCAAAGCTGATGTTCAATTATTAAGGGAAGGGACTGGCTCTCTTAACACAGGCTATGCCTAGCAAGAGAACCAGAGCCTCATATTCAATTTTGTATAATCTAAAGGTGAAATAAAGATTTATTTTATTTATTTATTATTTATTTATTTAATTTTGAAACGGTTATGGATACTAGATGATTTAATAAACGATGACAACAATTTTAAGTAATAAGCTCATTTTAAAGACTTTTACTTATTAAATATCAATAAGCGTAAAACTAACGTCTATCCTTTTAGCCTTAGTGGAACAGCGTCTGATCTACGCCTACTACAAGGACAGCGATGAGCAGAGGGAACATCACGAATACTCCTCATCTTGCTACCCTTCCTGCAACGATGTGCTTTACTCGAGCCAAGTGTATTACTCCGATTTAGGGGAAGAACCGAAGAGGACAACCCCTCACTGGACTGAACCAAAAAAGTATAATGTGTATTATTTTTAACGGTTTTCTTTGATCCAACTATCCTACATACGTCAAAAACGTGAGAGTTAGTAAGAATGTATGAATGTTCATAATATGTTTGTACGGAGCTGATCAGATTTTTATGAAATATTCAACACAGATAGTATAGTCGGGATTAGCATATACGATAATTTTAAATCAGATAGTTAGCGAATGGTGCCGCAGGTTCCAACTAGTTCTTTCAAATTTTCACTATGGTACTCCAGCCAAATTACGACTCCAACCAGTGGCATACCGCATACCTATATCTGTGGCATTGTGAAGTTATTGCGAAACTTACAGGATACTTCATTATTACAAATAAGTATACATAATATACATCTCCTAATACCCTGCAGCTTCACCTACTTAAAATATATGTTACAGAGGTGAAAGAACACGAGTTAACGTACATTTCTACAACGATATGTTTCTGGGTCAGCACCGACACGCTCAGTACGACGATTACTACTTTGCAGGTGGTATCCTTTACCTTTTCAGCCATTTAAAATCGTGCCTTATGAGTTTATTAAATCTAGTAGGGTATAAGTAAAAAAATAACGGGTTTTGTTACTAACTAGCTATGAGATCGCGAATGTGGCAGTGTTAAAATAACATGTTGATTAAAATTATAATTTTCTAAATTGTAATTTGAACTAGACGGATAATTTAATTTATTTCACGCAGTTTTTTAGTAGGAATAAAGATTCAATATTATCTGTAGCTATTTACTTACCCTACATGGCCGTTTTCTCTTAATTGGCATACATAAGAAGTTTTAATACAAATTTTATTTTTAGGTGCAATAGGAGGACTATTCAGCCTATTCTTGGGATTCAGCATCATCAGTCTAGCTGAAATTGTTTATTTTGTCATGTTAAAACCCATTTATATGGCAGTGAAAAATACTTTCTGGATTCGTTAATACATATAATATATATTTACGACTTATTATTAAACTCTACTTATGTTATTTATGTAATTAAACATTTATATTATTATTTATATAATAATTTTTGTACTGTATAGCATTGTGGTGTTTTGGCATGTCTGTAAGCCAAATGTTCTATAATTAAATAAATAAATTTATTGTGAATAAACGATAAAGAAAGAGTATTTTTATTAATATGTGATGGGAAGGATTGAACCTTACTCTTTTCTTTTACCTATTAAAATTGATACATTTTAAACATAACTCCTTTTTTTCCTTAATGTTTATTTATGGATTGTAATTTGTATCTTATGAGTATCTATGTTAAATTTGATAGCTCATGTCTCTCAGATCATTAAATTTTTATTTTGAACGTATTGTTTATAATTAATCATTCATTTATAAAATGTTTTGTGAAGACGCGTGCTTAGGCCATTCAAATGGTTTGGATAAAATTAGAGATATAAATGATAGGTTAAACGCAGAAGTAGTAGAACAAATAAATGGTTCTCAAGAATTGGTTATGCTAAGTAACTTTGCAAGAGAATCACACGAATATAATTTTAAAAAGAGCTTACAAGAAAGGTATTAAGCTAACCCTAACTTTAACAACAAAACCTAGAAATACAGAATGCTTCATGTGGGCTTCAATAGTCTAGTTAACCATATCCACATAATATGACTATGTAACTAGCTGATACATTAAAAATGTTTTATATCTTTGACCTTAGATATGAATTGATCTAATCAGAACTTAGACAAGTTAAAACTACATAAGTTAATTCAGATAAAACTAACTTAAAGTCTATTAATAGAATATCAGACGTAACTTCTTGGCGTTGGGTGTTAGACGATCTATCTAAACGTCTAGAAGAAGCTATAGTCACGTTGAAGTATGAAGACAATGCTCTGAAAGTTGTCATTCAAAGGATCGAGGTCGAGATTCGAGAACATTCTACACAAGGCACACGGCCAGGAGCCATGAGCCCATTGCGTGATGCTGTAGAAGACGCTATAATACAAGTAATTTCCAAGTCATTAATAATGCAAAGCGACAGTATCTGTATCTTTTCTACAGAAAATGTAACTGGTCAAAATTCTGAGCTGCGTGTCTATTTGTATAAGTACCTATTAGCATAATTTAGTATCTTCGACACGACGATTTGTTAAAATATTTCATATAATGAGCGGTATCTTCACCTTTTTCTTAGGAATACAATTTTCTTCGTGAGGAGAAAAAGAAATTTGAGAAATTGGTCCCAGAGCTCACAAAACAAATTTTACTTCTAGAAAAAACTAAAAAGAGAATAGAATGTGATATTCTCAATAAGGACCAGGCCATAAGTGTGGATGAAACATGTGTAGACAAAGATTATAGAAATGCTAAGGTGGAAAATTGGAAGGGAAGAAAGAAAAAGTGGGTTATTATTTTTTGGAAATATTCAAACTATTGTTCGTCGCCCGTTTAAAATTATGTGATGCTGTGATGTTTGCATTTCGCGCTGTTGTAAGGTTTAGGTAGATTGTCTCCTATTTGTTTACCAAAGTACTTACCTAATAGATTTTTACTTTTTTAGAGGCTTACCCATGAAAAAATGGGAAAAACGATGTGCTTTACTAAAAAGGGCAGGACTACGGGCACTAAGATACACTATAGTTACTCGTCTCCAGGTTTGTAACATGGAAGGGCGAATTATCAGTGTTAATAACACAAGCATTTTCAATACATTTTACTTGAAATATTTATAGGTTCGAGGCGCAAGAGTGCAATTATCTATCGCAGCGCAGGCCATGGCAACCCGAGTCGATACTATCCTCAGAAGACGCTATCATACCAACTCTTTGAAATTGGAAGATTTGAAGTGGCAAAGACAGGAGGTTATAAGGATCTTCTTACCTAAGTGTGGTGCTAGGTTTTATTTGTTCTACTTTTAGAGAGTAGGCTGTCTTACCCAAACCTATACCTGAATACCTCTACCTACTAACAATTGACCGACATTATCAACTACTACAAAATTGAATTAAGGTACCCTTATAGTATCAAGATTGTGAATCCCAAATAACTACAAAATGTGAAGAACTAAACCATTTTTCTATTGACAGGCGATACGTGACCTTAAATCTCTGGAAGAAGAACAATCACAATCGGAATATAATTTATTGCAAATCATGGATCAGGAACGCATAGTCGAGGCAAGAATCATTGAACGAGCCAGAAAACCCGGTCGAGAGCTCATCAAAGACGATGCTTATCGGAAATCGAAATATGAATTGATACAGATAAGACTCCTTGCTAAAGAACTAAGGAAGAATATAGAACGAATTGCGTAAGTACTAAAACATAGCCGATGTGAATATCAAACATGTCCATCTATACATTTATACCGCTTACCAAGTCACTTTTCATATACATACTTAAGTGGAGTATCCTTATCGATATGTCGAGTAATTCGTTATGCGTGCGCACATTGACTATCTTGGTGGGGAAAATTCACAATTATTTACATTCAACAGACTTAGAACGAGAAGTTAAATAAGAAACGAAGACTACATCAATTATAGTTGTTCATATACTAATATCATAATATTACCACAGGTCCCTTCAAGATGCGGTAGCGAATGCCATTACGAAAATTGATTGCACAGCAGAAGATTTGTCTCAAGTTCTTCTATTAGACGAAAGTAGAATAAGGTCCAGAACAGGGGAGGTCCCAATTGTATCTTCTGGAAGTACTTTGTCTTCTGCCCAGTCTCATTCTAGAGATAGATCTCCACAACCTTCAGATCAGTTGACTGTCATCCAGGAGGAAAACGAAGATGACTATCCGTTTGATTTCTAATCACTAAGTACTAATTGTATAAAGCAGAATGTGCATTTTATATTTGGGTACATCATTGGCGCAAAACGGCTTAATCAATTTGGATGGATAGATTGAACCAGGACATATATTTTGATCTAAAATAAAATATGAAAGACAGGAATATATTAACTGGATAAATATTGCATTTATGTATTCATAATGCACTGACAATGGTCTAATAAATCTTCATGATAAAATCAAACTAGCAATCCCTACTAATCACTACATAGTATAAATAATATTATAAATGCGAAAGTAGCTCTGTCTATCTGTCTGTTACACTTTCCCGCTTAAACCTCTCAACCGATTTTGATGAAATTTGGCACAGACATCTTTAGACCCTGAGAAAGAACATAGGCTACCTTTTATTGCGAAATATGTACCACGGGCGAAACCGGGGCGGACCGCTAGTGATTAATAAAGTCATGGTTATGGAATCAATTGTATAGAAATAGCTTAGCTTAACCTGGTATACAAACAAGAAGATATTAAAACTGTATAATCAAAGTATAACAAGATTTTATGCAGAATACATTTGTTTTGTTATACTGTATAAAATAATAAATTCTAATTAATGATAAATGAAGAAACCTGACCGAGATAAATATTTGTGAAAACTTAAATTACATCCTTACAGAAAGAAAAATTTAAGGTCTGATATTTGTTGTTTATTGATTTAAAAAAAAATTAATTTTAATATATCTTGTATTTTGAAATTATTAAGGATTCATACAATTACTTTAAATGTATAAAACTATTAAATTATATTTAAAAAAATGTTATAAATCTTATCTTATTCTATATTCATTATAATACATTTCTCTAATATAGGTATACTTATATAATTTCAAGAAACAGTCTGTTTGGAACTATTTTTATGGCGTTTACCTTTTATGTGTTGCTCCAGATTATCAACATTGCATGCAACCTGTGTTTTACAGCTATTGCAAGTTGCTTTATCTTCCGTTGCATTCGTCAAATAGTTATCAATTGTTATATTCTGTCCTTCGATGAGCCGCACAATTTTACCCAACTCTTTATAATGATCCAGATTGTCTACATGGTCAAATATATTTTCAATATAATTTCCAAAGTATTTGTGACAGATTTTACACCATAGGTCATTGGTGCTGCCTTCAACAGAGAGGATGCCATTAAACGGCTGCAGTACTATGGATTTTGCTCGCCGATGATTTTCATTGTTAATATGGGTTAAAATATCATTTAAAGTATACAGTACATATTCATCACAAATTGTGCAGTGTGCGTTAGTTTTGCCTGCTCGTAAGACCCATGTTTGTAATATTTTTGATGGTAACTCAATAAAACCACCATCCATCTCGACAAAATCGTGTATCTTTTTCACAACTTCTTTATGTCTAGAACTTTGTATATGGATTTTCAAATCAGTAATATTACTAGCGCATAGGTAACATTTCATAGTTTTACCTATGGTTTTACAAATATTGTTATGAATCAACAGTCTTTCCAAAGTTAATCTAGTGTGTTTTTCTCCTTCTATGTGAAATTGAATTACTTGATTGTTGTTTTCTATTGGTGTTTTGCATAATAAACATGCTAAAGAATTACCTTCGGTTTCTATGATATCCTCATAAAACGCCATTGTGTAGTTAATCTAGTTTTGATAACAATGTTTTCGATGTTTAGGGCACCATGTATTTAGATTTAGACACACAATATTAGATGAGCGATGTTCTCGATTTATAAGTTAAAGTACAATGACAGTACTTGAAAAATTAATGATGCGTTTATTATTTATTTTTATGAAAAGTATACTAATAAAAAGATTAAAAAGCTGTTTAAAAAGAATAAAAACTCTTAATTTAAGTTTTAGGGATTTCCCGCGATTTGCAATCCGAATCATTCCACAGAGTGAAAATAATCCAAATCCTACCTATCACAGAGTAAAGTAAGTATGGGTCAAAATGACACGTAAACACAGACCCCGTTTTCCAATTACAAAGCATAATGCGACTCAGTGCCGCACAATGTCGAATTATGCTGAAGCTTAATTGGAACATGAAACGCACCAGCAGGTTGCGCTAAGTTCAGTGTTGAAAAAAAAAAATATTCATAGTCCATAGAGTTATTGTCGAGCCAATTATTTTAATAGGCAACATTTGACGTCTATCAATTTTATCTTCGAAGAGAGGTAACCTGCTTAAAAACATCGATTAAAGTGAATTAATCGATACGGATTTGAAACATTTGTCAATCGAATTTATTGATTTATGATAATTTTTATTCACAAGTAATCAATGCATTCGATTCTAGATGTCAGATTTCGATTTTTAGAGTAACGTCTCTAGTATTTAAAAAGAAAAAAGGTTTATTGACACAAAATTGTAGTGACGTCAGTTCTTCAATTCAGAAATTGTTTATTATGTTTAAAATGGTTTATCAGTAAAATGAAATCTTAAAATTACTTGTATCGGTCATTGTTATTATAAATATGTAGTCGTAATTGAAAAAAGTCAAGCAAATGTGCAGTTCTAACAAAACGAAATATCATGTTATTCTATGTCGTCGTTACTAGGTTACGTTCTTGAATTTTGTTGAACTGTCAAATGTTGCCTATTAAAATGGCTCTACTATAGCAATAACCTCATTAATGTGTAAATAAAGTGGTATTTAAGTAAACCAGAATCTGATGTGCAATTAGGGAAATCAAAATTTTGGGTGTGCAACCCTTGGGAAAATGGACTGAACGATCTTGATACTGCTTATTTTTTGTTTTGTCCTCAATATCATAAGTCACATTACATAAGTGGACAATACTGTACTTAATAATGAGATATCCACTTAATTTTATGTAGGTACATACTTACATATATATTATAGGTACATACTTACATATTACTTTTATACAGGTAATACATATTATTATTTAAACATACCTATATTTGTATATTCATTACCAGTATGCCATGTGAAAATATCGATATAATGATAATGTAGATCAAAACTGCTTATAATTTTTTATAAAATAAAATAAAACTATGTTTATTTTCGAAAGTATTAACAGATACACACATTATAAAATTGACTTGGACAGCTTGGACTTGAAGAATAGCCGTATTGGAAACTCCTGTAATAAGTTTTCATAATATTATATTCTAATCAACAAACAATATTATAGTTACCTACATATAATATTTTTTAATTTAAAGTATCAAAACGGGTAAGTCCAATTTACCAATAAAATCTTCAAAATTGAAAATTGTGATGTGTTTGACCCTTCTTCATCGAATGTTTTTCTATACACATTATAAACAACACATCTTGCTTGTGATCGCAGCGGCTTTTTCGACATTTTCGAAGATTTTTTAGACAAAATCCTAAAAATTATTCATCAACTGCAAAAAAGACAAGTAATTTGACAACCAATTTGATAGTTGTCAAATAAGTTGCCACATGAAAATCTTTTATTTCTTAAATATAAATATGCCATCAGATGGTAGACCTATACATAATAATTGGTTGAAAAATATTTACGGTTATTTTAAGTAATTTGGATTTTGATTATTTCATTAACATTTTTTTCAATGTTTGTACCTTCATCCATACTTATATTTATTTTTTAACACAATTTGAATTAACTTTGATTATTTCGAAAAAACTACAATGAAACGAAAGCTTTAAATTTTTTTCCAACAATTAATAATTACTAACGATAAATCGATTGCACGCATCAATTCACGCGCATTACTTTTTCTAGTGCTCGATTGTGCGAAGCGTTGCTGTAGTTGGAACATTCAACGTTAAGCATTATGCCGCATAATGCGCTCTAGTGCTGTAATTGGAAAACGAGGAGACATCCATCAAGTAATGTTTATATATCTGTGCACGTAAACATTACGAATTTCAGAAAAAAATTAGTTCTATATTAAGAGTATATTTAAACGATTGCGAACTAACAATTAATAATGATCAAACAAATAGTAAAAAAGGATAACCTATTAAAATAGACATAATATTTTAATGCCAACTTTGAAAAAATGTTTTATTAGGCTATTGCTTAGCTTTTATCTCAGACTTTGAGCGCGGCGACCGAATGTAAAAAATTCCGTAGCGAAAAACCCACGAAACCTAACACCCCCCACTCCAACCGGCACAGCGATGGGACCACAGGATGGGACGGATGCGATGCCATGCAATAGCTTTACTGCGGCAGTTTTAAAAAAATAAAGATTTGAAGCTTGAGAGGCTGTTGAGAGGTGTCAAGCGTGTCAAGGGACAACCGAATGGAACAAATTTCTTTTCGTGCTTTTCTCTATGAGAGAGAAAGAAACAGACATAGAAATACCCACGAAATACCAATGGAAATACGCGCACGCCACATGCCGCAAAACTATAGCAAAAAGTGTCGTTACAACTTTTCGTCTTATTTTTTCCGTATTATTTCGCAACGCGCGATAGGGAAGTTCGTTCCAATAAAATAAGTATGCCGTGAGTATGCCTAATACTTGTCACTGGCAAATAGTCGAATATCTTCTTGCGCGCTTCTTGCCATTTATAAAGAAAAAAAAAAATGACATTGACAAAAACAAAATGACATTCGTTATGTGAAATTCCTTGACGCTTGACGAATGACGGCTGAGCGCTGACAGATTTCTGTTTTTCTGTGTATCTTGGATGTTGGGATAATTTTTTCAAGATACATTCTGATTTATGCTTTGTATTTAATCAACAACTACAACCAATGTAAAGTTTTTAAACAAGTCTACGGGTTTTGATTTTGTGTAAAATTTAAAATACATAGAAGTAATCATGGCTGAAGACACGGCGCATTTAGACAATGCAAATGAATTTATTGAAAATCTATCTGTAAGTATTTAATACTAACAAGTATATGTAGTTCTAATAACATTTTTACTAGACCCAATTATATTTTAAGTTTTAAAACTTGTTGCGAATACTTAAACTTAATATTATGTACCTACATAAAAATGTATGGCTACTTTAACCTATTTATTAAATATTTTATGATATTATAGCAAGAACTACAAGAGCTAATTACCTATCGTGATATGTTTTTCGAGAACAACCCTATAGAAAAGGCAAAGGATAAACATAAATGTGTTGAAGAGAAAAAGGAAAAGTTGATAGAAAAGTTTGAAAACATTGATGGTAAGTTTGAAGAACCATTTCCCTTGCCATTTACTACCTACTTGTTGTATGAATTTCAATAATATAAATAAAAATATAAAGAATTTATAATAAAAAAAGATTAAGAAACACTCATTTTTTAATAATCCTATTTATTATAATACTTCGCTACTTCAACTTTATGATAAATATATTTAAAAAGTCACCACTTATTATAATAAAAGTTTACACTTTAGACTTGTAATGAATTTAGATATAATATGTTGTAAACTATTGTACCCACTTAATTTATTTTATAATCATTAACTTGATATATTGTTGCAGTGGACACACAAATACCCTTCTCTCTGAGAGCAAAATTCCAGTACCTAAAGGGTAGATGTTATAATGTAAGTCTCAAGTATGACGCCCGAGCTACACAGTGCTTAAGTAAAGCTGTTAAGCTGAATCCACACATGGTAGAGGCTTGGAATGAACTGGGAGAATGTTATTGGAAGAATATTAATGTTAAAGAAGCTAGGGCCTGTTTTGAAGGAGCTTTAAAGCATGTGAGTATCCTACTAATATGTATTATAAATGTGAAAGTTTGTGAGGATGTGTGTGTGTGTTGTGTGAAATGCGGGCGAACCCGCGGGCGGCAATCTAGTTTGTTAATATATTTGATACTTTTTGATTGTTGTGTCTATAATTAACTGTATTATTAGCAGTCTTCCATACATTTTTAAAACCCAACTGAATAGAAAACCTAGTTAATTTTTCATTACTTTTTTGTTTGCTCTCAAGAAAGCTATGTAAGCAGTACTGTTTTACAGTTCTCTACAGCCACTGTTTACTTATAATATAAAATATTTGTTTATAGAATTATGCTTGTGTTAATAAATCTATATTTTATATGGAAATGCTTGCAATGTACATTCACAAAATACTATAGCAATTGTTATTAACATAGTCTTTGTGTGTTATAAATTAAATAGTTTATAAGACATACTGTGTGACTCTTATGGCGTATACCTGTCTGTCTTAATCTTCATCAATGAAATGTTATTTCAGGAAAGAAATAGAATAACACTTCGGTGTCTCTCTATCATACTCCGCCAAGAAGCCAGCTCAAGGAAAGACAATGAAGCCACACAAATGATACTTAAAAGCGTAGATTACGCCAAGGAAGCAGTATCGCAAGATATAAAGGATGGACAATCATGGATTATACTTGGAAACTCATATCTATGTCAATATTTCACTGTATCACAAGATCCAGCGATATTGAAGCAGTGTATGAGCGCTTATAAACAGGCGTATTTGGATCCTATTGCCAGAGGACAGCCGGATTTGTATTATAATAAAGCTATTGTGAGTTGGTTACGGTTTTCAGTCTATCAGCATATTTTGTATGTTGTTTCTTTCATAATATTTTGTGTATTATGTTTAAGAATATTCTGCAAAAGTTTTACATGCGAAATGATTAACTTCCTAGTGAATCTTCAACTATCAGTTAGAGGAGCAAAAATAAAGCAGAAAGCTTTCAAATGTTTAGTTTTTGAATAGTTTTATATTCAATAACAAAAAAAATGTGTCTTATTTTTATGTCCTATCATAATTATAACATGTTTACAATAATCTCTAGTGCTTATTCTAGCTCACGATTTTAAATGTTTTGTTTCTGAATAGAATAATCGGCTAATTCAGACTGAATAAGGAAACAATTATTAAAAATATGTACATTACAGGCACTAAAATACGAAGAGAACTACAGTGAAGCGCTCGAGACGTTCAATCGAGCATGTGATTTAGATCCACTATGGATGCCACCAGATAGAGAAAGAATAAAGCTCAAACAGTTTCTAGCTAGCGCCGTGGATTTGTTACGAACAAGAGGCAAGATAAAGTGCAAGCGATTGGCTAATATGTTGCAGGTACTTGTGTTAGCGAAATTCATTGTAATAAGTGACATTAATTTTAAATTTTATTTTGCTACTCCTTTTCTTGCTGTGACTGCGAATGTAACTTCAAATTAATCACTAGTTAATTGAATAAAATGAAGCAGTTTTAGTAAATTTTTAAATTCAATGCATAAAAATTTTAAATGGTTTATTTACAATTTTTACTAACTTAAATGGTTACTAACAGAACTCTATGTTAATCTAGATTCTTCATTTGTGTACTAAATGTCGTTTAATCCAGCTATTTAAAAAAAAATCCGATATAATCTTAACAATTTATTTCTATTAAATATGTTTATTACAATTACATCATCATTATCACCATCATCAGCCCATATATGTTCCCACTGCTGGGTTACGGGCCTCTTATAAATATCTAAGGGCCGATTTTTCAATGCTTGGATAAAACTTATCCGTCCAGTAAAGTATTACATGATAATATTAAAATGTCACGTAAACTGTCAAATACGGGCAATTAGAATACGTTTTTAAAATGGTAGTTTTATACATTATTCAACGAATAAGTTTTAACCAAGGATTGAAAAATCATCCCTAAATGTAACAATATGAATATATTTTGCAGGCGGTCGATAAAAAGATGCTAGGTGACTATACCCCAGGATCCTTCGTGACCATCGGCTCTCGTCGCGATGTTATTCTTGAGCAAGTGCGAATAGATGCATTACAAGAGGGAGGGAATGAAAACAAAGTTATATTGGGACGAGTGGTCGGATCTATACATAGTGAGAATGCTGTGCCTTTGTAAGTTTGTGTAATTAAATAGTAGGTTGATTTGAGTCATGAGATAGATATTGAGCAACAAATGACTGACCAGTTGGCTTGGTTGGTAGTGGCCCTGCCTTCCAAGCCAGAGGTTGTAGGTTTGGTTCTCACCCGGGGCAAATATTTGTGAGATGAACATAGATGTTTGTTCTGTGTCTGGGTGTTAATTATCTATATAAGTATTTATTTAAAAACTAGAGGTCCGCCCCGGCTTCGCCCGTGGTACATATTTCGCAATAAAAGGTAGCCTATGTCCTTTCTCGGGTATCAAAATATCTCCATACCAAATTTCATGCAAATTGGTTCAGTAGTTTAGGCGTGATTGAGTAACAGACAGACAGACAGAGTTACTTTCGCATTTATAATATTAGTATGGATTATATATATGAATGTTTATTAGCCATTTGGTTCATTTACACAAGCGAAAGCTTAGTATGGGATCAGATTATTTTATGAATTCTTATTATGTTGCATGGTAAATGGTAATGTCCTGTTATATCAAATGATGTTTCAACTTTCAAGACTCACGTAAATGAATAACATTTACCGTAATAAGAATTATATTTCAAGTAAATAAATAATTTTCAGTGCATTCGGCATAATAGATGAGAGCATGAAATGTATGGTCGTAACTGCATACAACTGGGCGGCCGGTAGGGGCACTCTTATCGGGGACTGGGTGGCGATACCGGAGCCCTATGTGAGGACACATAATATTGTTACACCGGAGATGGTGAGTTGATGATAATTGATGATTTTATGTGTATATTTAATGTGTTTAATGAAATTTAAGAGCTGGGGATTTTAGATGGATATGGTATTGAAATTTTTGGGTTGGAATTTGTATTTTTCTTTGCTTAGCATACTCATTTTATCATTTTATACTTACTAGTATAAGTAATTGATTTTAGGGCTGATTTTTCAATCCTTGGTTAAAACTTATTCATCAAATAACGTATTAAACTACCATTTCAAAAATATATTATATTTTTCCATATTTGACAGTATACAGGTGACATTTTAAAATGTTCGCGTAATACTTTATTGGACCGATAAATTTAACCAACGATTGAAAAATTGGCCCTTAATGTTGTAAAATTACATAGGTGTGTTCCCTACTTTTCTAGGTTACTGATTGATGATTTTATTACTATTAAATGGTAAAAATAACAAATAACAAGGAAACCCTGTTATTAAATGCATAGTAAGCTATTATTACTCTACTAAATAAGCTATTCAAATTAGTTAACAATTTTCAAAATACTTATTTGAAAATAAAACTGAGGATATTTCTATTTACTAGATAGATGTTTAATCCTAATCCTAATACTATTATAAAGGCGAAAGTTTGTATGTATGGATGTTCGTTACTCTTTCACGCAAATACTACTGAACCGATTACAATGAAATTAAGCACACATATAGAGGGTAACTTGGATTAACACATATGATAGGTTTTATCCCGGAAATCCCACGGGAACGGGTTTTTCTTTGAAAACGCGGGCGAAGCCGCGGGCGAAAAGCTAGTAGTTATATATGGGCCGATCCCGGCGGCACTGCAATGCCGGGCCGACCCGTGGCGGGAGTGGAGCGAGCCCCGAGCATCCCGCCGGTTCACAAAAATCAGTTTAATATACTGGTCCCGCTGTGCGGGAACTTTCAGATATTAAGCTGAAAAGAACAGATACTACACTTTGATCTTAGCCAAAAGGCCGAGAAGCGATGGCGGTGCGGGGCTCCGGTGGGGTGTTACGTGCGAGACACGACACTTCGATAGCGCGATCGCCGCCCCTTAAAATTGCCGCCCTAGGCTCCAGCCTACTCAGCCTGCTGATAAATCCGCCACTGCTCTAGGTCATTTAAACTTATGCTAAAGACTTCAAATTTTTTATTGCACTTGAATCCACATTAAAAAGTAGAGTAGTGTTAAATTAAATTAACTTACAAATTGAAACATTTTTTGATATACTGGCTGTTTGAAAAAAAAACAATTCATTTTAGCCCGCAACTTCCTTACAATATAGTAAAACGTTACTAAAATAAATTACCTAACATTTCCACGCAATTATAGTTGACTAAAAATAATTTTACAATAGGTGAAATGTGTCGGTATGTATGTGTTGATAGTGGTGACTGGTGAAATTAACTGAAATCATCACCATGACTTTAGTTCCCTAAAACAACCGATGCCTGTCGCCCGTCTGCTATAGCAGATACACGGACGACATCCCAGT
>CAJQZN010040182.1:24093-46658 GCA_907164685.1 Colias eurytheme
GACCCACTCATCATTTATTTCGAAACCGGTACCTTTAAGCTTTTGAGCAGTATCCACTACTTGAGTCACATACGCAGTCATCGATTCCGAGTTTTCAAAACGTATAGAAATTAATGTTCTGAGTAAGCTGATACGACGCGTAAATCCGGAATCGTCAAATAGCGCCTTTAACTTTGCCCACAAGTTATGCACTTTTGTTTCATTCTTGATGAGTAGGTACGTAGAGCGATGGGTCGATAGTCATCACCATCTTTGCTTTAGCCTTCCGATCATCTTGCTCACTTAGGTTAGCACTGTTCTTAATGTCAATGCCTTCGAGGATTAAGAAGTTTTCTATGGCGAATGCCCAATCGTCATAGTTATCACGTCCCTTCAACTTTGGAACGTTTAACGAATAATTTCCTGCCATTGTAACTGCACTAATTTACTCAAAATGACTATTTTTTAATTTTCTGAGCCCAAACGTAATAAAACACAGGTATGGTTGCGCAGACATCTTTAATCACATTGTAAGGAAAGTACACACGTGGCGCCAGTTTGCACAGAGACAATATTTTGTTACCACAGATAAACAATAAATTTTACAAGTTTATTGTTGACTTTGATTTTTAAGATGTGTTAGTATCGATAGCTCAATATCGACTAAATTACATCTTAAAAAGCAAAGTGAACAATAAACTGGGATAGTATTATACGTGTAATGGAGAAACGGTCGGGTGCGGAGACACGCCCCCGATTCCTCGGAGCTCGCATGCGTACAGTAAATACAAAAAGTTTTGTCATCATATTCGAAATAATGTATATTAACTAATGAGAGCTTAATTTTTCTATTAAATAAATTACGTATATAGTATATATAAAATTCATGACGTTTTTAAAATGTAATACTATCTAGAAAAGGAAGCGAAGTCACGAAACATAACTAGTTAAATGTACAGACGGCAACAGGGTTAGTAATTTGGAAGGATTGTTCGCCAAAAAAAAATATAATTTTTCTTACTTTGACCTTTGTTATTGTAATAAAATATATTAAATTAGTTAAGTAAAACTGATAATAATATTTGCTAAAGGCATGTTCTCGTGAAAATTCTAAATGATCACTTCATAATAAAATTAATAAATAATGAGACCTAGAAGTGGCAGTAGTTGTATATTATCAATAATTTTTATATCAAGTTGTAAACTTCAATACAGATAGAATAAATGAGAAATCTATCTATAATTTCTTTTATTATTATAAAAATATACAGTTCGCCTAATATCTTGGCTGCATGTATGTATGATTTTTAAATTATGGATGTATTAATTGAATTGACATTTTACTTTTTAAAACTTAGTTTGTAAAAGAATATATTATGGTATTAAATTGTACTAAGATCTCAAATTACTAATAAAGTAACTTATTATGTGTTATTATTAATTATCGTAATTAATTAGAATAAAAAATAAATGTTCACAACTAAAACACTACCATAATAATTGTCATAGCCTTTTTTCAAGATTTCAACACAAAGTGTGTGTGCCAAATAAACTGCACAATTTTTTTCCTTTTAGCACATATCAATAAACAAACAGGCACAATTACATAATTTTTGTATACTACATATATATAGTTATAAAATATTAACTATTGTAAATGGTGATTTAAATAAAAGATTAAAAACATTATTCATTGTTTTATTTATTCACAATACTGTACAAAACAACTGGTGTACATTATATTTAAAAATATTTTGCAACTAACATTATTTAAGAGGTGTTATTCTCACTTTGTGGACTAGCTTAAATTATATAAAGTAAATTATAATTATTTACTGATGAATTGCATATTGCAATAAATGTAATTTTGGAATAAATAATATCCATCATTGAAATACAAGTACTCTTTGGTTGTAAATAAACTGTAAATGTTACATAACTAAGTCTATAAGCCTTCCTCGATAAATGGGCTATCTAACACCGAAAGAATTTTTCAAATCGGACCAGTAGTTCCTGAGATTAGCGCGTTCAAACAAACAAACTCTTCAGCTTTATAATATTAGTATAGATATGCCAGATAAATTATATTTACATTATAATTTATAAAAACCTACTTATTATACAATTGTATACTTAACTAAAATATGTAGATATATGTAACTATACTTATACAACGATATCTAATTTTCAATTATTTAAATTGTGTGCACTTTATTTTTCTGTGTATTACAACTTGTATTGATTCAACACGTGATGAAGCTCAGTGATAAACAGACATACAAACGTGTTATAAATATGACACGATTATGATAAGAAAATAAATCGCAACCGTCATACGTGATTGTTCTTACGTTTTGTCATTTGTGAAGTTATCTTATCCTAAAGCGCACTGCGCAAATCTTAAGTAATTAAAGAAAGAGCACTGACTTCTTTCCCCAGATTCAACTTACCAAATTCATCACCTTACGCCATGACATGACTGTATGGCCGTGACGCGACCTTTAAATTTTACTTTCAACGCGCCTTTTTTTCAACTCAAAAATCTTTGTCTCTGATCACAGAAACCGAACCTGTGAACCGAACAAACCTGTACAAATCGCTCAATAAAACAAAAAATTATAAATACAAGACTAATAAACCTATCGCTTTTATGTTATCATTAATTCAAATTATTATTAACTAGCGACCCGCCCCGGCTTCGCACGGGTGCAATGCTGATACTAAATAAACTACAGGAAAACTGATAAAAAAATAGCGGCCCGCTCCGTCTTCGCACACGGGTATAAAATAGGTATGTATATAGCCGGGCGGCCGGCCGGTACCGCCGCAAATGCTACGTCCCGCAATTTTTTAATCTGTAATATCTTCGAAAATATTCACTTAAATCATACGGTGTAAAGGCCCATATAGATCTATATTAAATGAACAATGTATTGAAGGTATTTAATTGGTTAAGGATTAATGCTGTATTGGTTAAAATCGCATCGAAAATTAGCCATTATGTGTCGTAAAAAGTAAATGACAAAAAAAAGTTATTGTGGGTTATCCATAAGAGATAGACATATACCATCGCGGACTTTTCTATAGACCTTTTCAATGTGTATAATACTTAGTACATTATTTTGATAAAACTCGTAGGGTTCAGCCTGCGTTTGCAATGTAAGCGGAAAAAATGTAATTTTTTACGACATCACATTAGAAACCTCAAAAATAACAGTACTTCTCCACTATTTAATGGATGTTATTATACATATAAACCTTCCTCTTGAAACACTCTATCTATTAAAAAAAACCGCATCAAAATCCGTTGCGTAGTTTCAAAGATTTAAGCGTACAAAGGGACATAGGGACATAGGGACAGGGAATGCGACTTTGTTTTATACTATGTAGTGACTACGTCCTGGTTGGTCCTAGTCTTAATTTTACAATCAACTATGTACTAACAGAATCTATAAATTGATTAAATTTAAGGATTTCATTTCTACCTAAAATTTATACTATGGTTAACACAAAAACACGTTCAGAAATACTTAAACTGGAAGACAATTGAGGCTATTTACTATTAATTATTTACCTATAATTTTGCATATCTTTCACGTATTTACTTCCCATAGTCTCATATCGTTTTCTACAATTTCAGTGAATTTTTGAGCTTTATACCGATCTTTAAACAGAGGTTTTAATGTTTTTAAGTTAAGACTTAAGAGGGCTCCATTATCTAACATGTCGTCTAATTGAGACGCTAGAATTGGGTTGTAATGGAGGCGCAAAAGGCTGGGTCTGGAAAATAAATACTGGCTGTCTTTGAGGTTGTTTCTGGCCCAGGTTTCTACTGTTTTGTTGCCACTCGCTATCTGAAAAATAAAGACAATATATTAGAAGACAAAAATACGTGAATTTTTTGTTTCTTCTTTCTTTGAACATGGCTTATTCTTTTTGAAATTGTGAGTAGCTATATCGAAGAATATTGCACTAAGCACTGCATAGTTTGATATTTCTTGATGAGTAAGACAGTACAGGGGATGTAATTATTTATAAACAAAAATTTCCTTTAAAAAAATCAACAATACAAAATGAATACTTACTTTTATATCCCCGACTTGTTTCAAGAAGTATGAGGAAAAGTAAAATCTCAAACTATCAGAGTTGGATTTTCTGCGCTCCCGATACCTTATATACGACTTCAGTAAATTGTAGCCAGTTCTCTTGTACTTGAATACCTAAAATGCATATATGTAATTAATAATTATGTACATTAAATTATATTCTGCGCATACATTTTTGATTTCACAGGCACTAATATTGTTCAGCGCTGATTTGCTTCAGAGTAGGTAGGTATATCTGCATGGTAGAGTAAGCGAAAATTCCTAGTAGGTAGGTACAGGTAAAATACATATATGCCGATGTAGGTATCTAATAAAAAAATCAAAGTTCGCTAGCAATATTTCACAAGAATAAGTTACATAATGATAGCCCATTCGATTTCCAAATAAAGAGAAAATTGTATCTATGTTAAATTTATTATCTCTACCTCTAGGATACTGGATATCTGTGATCGTATTTTAACAAATAAATAAATTAGGTATACACTGCCAGGTCACTTACTTGGTAAATACAATTGCCAGTAACATAAGAATCAATGTAATGCGTTCCATAGCTCTTCATAAACCGTCTTATCTCAGTAGAATCGCTTATATTCAAGTGGTCTATCGCTTTTTGCACGTAGCCTTTAACTTTTACGTCATTGAGACTATTTATTTTAACGGATGTTTTAACTTTTGATAGTTTTACGAGAACATAACAGCAATTATCTGGTCTCATGTCGTATTCAATGCCCAACGCTCGCATAATTTCGTTTTCCATCCAGTCACCGAGGAAGGCCTTAGGTGGCATGTCTGTACTGAAAATATTATTATTAATGATTGATTTGAAAAGTTGAAGATAAAACTGCTACAACATTTAAAGAAATTTTTCATAGTACCAGGGCAGGTACTGTTTAGCTCTATGTACGAATATTTTCACAGATGAAAGTTTTACACTAGACTAGGTAGTAGATAGCTTTTTTATAATTTAAATTCATTCCTAAACATAAAAAAATATTTAAGTACCTTATTATATAAGTACCTCTCCATAAGTAGGTAATCATACGATGTTATAAAGACTACACAACTTAATTGACCCTCAAAACACAGAATACAATATATAATCTACAAATATTAACAATATTGACCATACCCTTCAATAGTAAAGTTCTGGAAGTACGCCTGCAGCAAATCTTCGAGTGTCTCACATAATTGTATATTCATGTCCACCATAGTGTCCCCTGGGGTGACCCCACTGTAGATGTTATCAAAGACTCGTATATTCTTCTCTCTAAATGGCTCCATCGGCTCATAACTCTCTTCCTCATAATCAGCTGATAGTACTTGCATCACTTGGGAGAGGTCGCCATAACTGAAATAATAGGCAACTTATAAATTTATATGGTCTTACTACAAAACAATTTAAACACAGTCTAACTTTAAACCAGGGTCTGTCACTTTAATAATTATGTCAAATACGACAAAACCATATTAAAGAGAACCCGCGCATAAAGTTAAACCCTGTCTAAAGTTTTTTGTGGTAAGACAGAAAATTTTTTGGTAACTAAACAAACGGGGAGCGAGGTAAACTCTACAACTAGTATTTTCTGGAAACTAAAAGATTTCGTCTATTTTGTTTGTTTAATATCTTTTTGAACCTGGCTTGTGAAAACCTTAATTTCTACATCGTACAATTAATTTATTGTGAAAAAAAACGTAGTCTACAAAGTGTCACATGGTAGAGATGAACTACGATAACATGGCGCGCCCCTCCAAATTACTGTTTCAATGTGTGTAGTGAAATACAAATATTTAAATATTATATTATTATTATTTATAATAATATAATAATTAAATTATTAATTTTTATTATTATATTATATTATATTATTTATTATGAATTTCACAAATACTTTCAAACGTTTTGAATTTTGGAGGGGCGCGCCATGTTATCGTAGTTTATCTCTAACAAGTAAATACAATATAAATTATAATATGCAAATACATTGCATTGTTAAGCTCTCTGGTATTTAATTTATTCATTCTATGTTTCATGAATGTTTCATAGATTTTTCATCAATCATTAGGTAGTTAGTTACTAGAAATATTTTTTTAAAGACTTATCCACCCCTTACAGCCAGCCCTTTACCTACAATGCCACATAATAATAAAAGAAAACCTTATTCCAATCTATTATTTAAAAAAAAAGAAACAGAAAACTAACCGATTATGTATGTACTGACTTTACAATTCATGAAATTTAAAAATAAACGAAAAAAATACCCAACATGATAACTAATTATTGCATTGTCCTGTATTTCATTTATTTCGCCCAAAATTTGTGTAAAAATACCAAATACCGAATCATTTAGGTAAGTACATTATCGCTTTATATCTGTGACTGCGACCTTAACACTATGTCCGAATAGAAACAATTTGCATCATCAATTGTTTTACAGTCTGAACTTGGCTCCTGATAATAGATTTAAATTTTTACATTAATTAGTATATTATTAAACTAAATAACTCATCCTTACCTTGAGCGAGATTTAATTCTGAAATTTATTTATCTGTTACATTACATCAATTCGTTGTTCGTTTGTTTTGTTTTCGCATGAATAAATATTTGTATAAATAAAACAGGTTACTTTTTTTAATACATATCTAATTACTATTACCTACCTACGTCATAAAGTTAAGCCTATGTTATAAATTATAATATACGTTACTACTTACTAGGTACGTAAAATTAAAACTTTATTTTGTACGAAAATATTAATTAAGAGCGCACCAAAAATTAGTCAGGAAAAAGAGAAAAGACAATCTAGTCACATCGTCTTTAATATGTATTAGAATGCAGATACATAGGTATTTATTACTGTATAATAAGCAGCAATTCATTAATTATTGAATTTACAGATACTATCGTCATTCATTATCTGCTATTAGAACGACAAAGATTTAAATGGTCAGCCGATAATTACAATATTAACTAATACTTGTATACGTAGTATATTATTATTAGTCTGTGCTAATACTCAATAGTTCACTCATTTCAATTAAACTATGATGAAATGTATTTACTATTTAAGTTAACATTATTCACATTGCGAAGCTACCCAAAATATAGACCTAGAGAATGTTTTATGCACCCCAATACATAGGTAATATAGAGCCTGCCGCGTATGTCTGTGGAGCCTGCGATCCTGTCTGTTACTTTCTATGTACCTACCTACTAGGTACCTACCTCGTATCATTATATGGAGACTCTACTATGAGTTAAAAATGTATTAAAAAGCCGGAATAACTCAACTTACTTAGCGAAAACATCAATTGCATTCCCAATATTCAAACTATATCCAAGATCACCTTCTTCACTATCACACAAGCCACAACAGAAAAACACGGTCAATATTAAAAATAACATATTAAAAAAACTGAATTAAAGCTGAAAATGGAACCAAAAAATAATTTAAAACACACCGCGTGACGGCGGTATTGAAACTGAGACTTTTTTTACATTTTGCTAATGTTACGCGTAAACATTGTGTGAACTTGACCCAAGAGATTAGGTCTGTATCATTGTGAACTATGCTTTAAACGCGTATCTTCTTATTATATTTATGTATCAGAACCGTTTGTTTTAGCAAGAAAACATTTAACATTGTTTTCTGCATGACTGACTGTTTCGACTTGGTTTTAGTTTTTTTTTTGGCTATATGCGAAAATCAGCTGCAGAAAGCGAATCAATATTTTTACAGTTATATAATAAATAAGACCACAATATTATTAATGTAGGTACCTACTCTACTATCTGAAAATGTTCCTGATTCAAAACTAAGTGTGATTATGGACAATTATTCTCTAATTTATGATTTGATGAATGATATGATGAAGGTCGTGCATAAATGTCGGTCGATTTTGTGATTTGCGTTTGTGTCCAAAATAATTTAGTGTAAAAGTTAGTACATGTACATACTTTGTATGTACTTGCTATTTGGCGTATCATAGGTATCTACGTTATAAAAAATATTTTATCACGGACATTTCTTACGGACATTTTTGTTCGATAGGAGTATTTGATAGATGTAAGGTAAGTATGAAAAAAGCATAGAGATAGTATGTACGTAGTACATGCCTGCGAGACGTGGAAGGTGACAAAGAACATCTCTTCGCAAATCCAGGTTTTCCTGAACCGCTGCCTTCGTCAAATCCTCGGTATCTACTGGCCCGAGACGATATCCAATGACCAGCTTTGGGTACGCTGTGGTGAGATCGCGATTGACCAGCAAATTAAACGCCGCAAGTAGAACTGGATTGGCCACACGCTCCGAAGGGAAACTGATCATATACCAAGGCAAGCCTTAGACTGGAACCCCCAAGGAAAGCGTAAGCGTGGTCGTCCTAAACAAACCTGGCGGCGGACAATCATAGACGAAGCCAAGAAAATCGGGAAAACCTGGAGCGAAATCAAAAGGGAAGCTCTCGATAGAAACGCCTGGCGGAGCACTGTGGATGCCCTCTGCCCCAGCTAGGGGACACAGGAACATAAGTCAAGACTTACAGAAACAGAAAAATAAATGTAGAGCATATAAATGACATGTTTTATTTTATAAATTACGAACCAACAGACAAACAAACATTCACATAAGCATTAAAGATCTCATCTGATCTCACTTCCCAGTGCAGACTGATTGAATTTACAATTATTATGATAATGAAGGTATATTGTTACTTCACAATAAATGTGACATTAAGACAACAAGCTACATCCTCTGGGTTCTCACGTTCCATATTTATATTACGTAAAACTAGGATCACAGTTGTTTCTAGAAATATGCTTAACTGTGATGAGTTTTTGATTTACTTCGTCTTTTATAAGCGTAATGGCTAAGGATTCTGTGGTCCTGATGTTATTAAATCTAATGAGTCTTTGGCTACATTCCGTCAAGTCGGTATCAGTATCTAGATTTTCACTATATAAGTAACTAAGTAGGTCTAACTTTTTGATTCTTGGACATGCCAGTTTCCTTACAATTTTTTATTTGCTTCTCTGACCGATGAACTAATAAATGCCCTAATTGAGATATTAAAGTGACAAAATTCAAGGCCTTAGCTCAGTAATTCATGGCACGTTTTTAGATAACCCTTTGAACCGTACGAACCAACCCTTATCATTTGCATTGACTCTTAAATTAGTTGGTTTTAAATTTACAGATATATATATTATAAAGATTTTAAAATACATCCTACAATATATTATCGTTAAATTAGCTTGATCAAATTATTATATTGACATTATCTTAAATATTTAACAATCAAGTGTTTATGTATTACTGTATTTTTTATTTTTACTCTATCAAAGTTTGGTATACATTTTAATATGTAATTGTTTATTTTTCAGTCACATGACTCTGCTATCTACGAACGGTTTAAAATTTATATCTGCAAATAGCAGATACTTTTTTAAAAATAATTACTGATTAGTTCAAATGTATTTTAAGTAATTTGTACGACCAGTAGGTATAAGATATCCAGACTATTTTCTTTATAATATGTACTACTACTAACTTACTACTTACCTAGTAGTAGTAGTACCTACCTATGTATGCAGACGAAATTAACTCGATCATTAGCTACAAATAAAAGAAATATTATTTTCTGAAGCGTCAAACGAGGGATAACTATTATCAAGGAGTAAAGTCAGGTGCAATATCATATTACTAGTATATTGTATGTTGTATGACGTGTACTTACTGCACTATGCACACGTCATCTTAATAAATATAATTAATTCTATTAACCCACTTATCGTGGAATTAATACGTGGAACAATTAGACATATTTATATATACCTATATGCATTCAGAGATTATCCATGATATCTAGGACTAAGTATTGCATGTTAAAGAAAAAATAAATAAAATCATCACGCATAGTTTAGTACAGATAATTTGGTCTTTAACTATGAATAATTTGTAACTCGTTAATCTACGAATAATTTAAACCTTAATGAATAAGTTGCAAGTTAAAAAACGTTAAGAGCAGTTGATGGGTAACTGTTGATTTGTCTTTTCGCTAGTAAATAGCATAATTTGTAATCTAAGCAAAAGAGGTTTGCCACATACAATTATTACATACATAAAAAAGTAATTTTACTACTTTCTAGGAGAAAAGGTGGTTCTCATCTGTTTTTCACTGGTTGATTTTCTGTGTTATAATCGAATGCTGAAAAATATCTAAATCATAACAGCTGCTCCGATAGCAATGTCTGTTGAGCCCTTCTGATATTTTATTTATTTTTATTTTTATTGTCTTCATTTTTTATAATATATTTATGCACAATTTTTTATTTTATATGAATACTAAAGAGTTGGTCACATGAAAGTAAAGGAGTATAACGCGTAAGCTCAAGCTTGTTTCTATACCAAGATATGCAACAATTTCCCAAGATACTTCACAAGGAATGTTTAGAAAAAATATTTGCATGTGTTTAAAAAATTCAAAAGTTGAACGACACATTATCAGCAGCGGGTTAGCTTTGTGATAAATTGCCTTGTCTATGATTCAGGCAATGGCCTCAATTCTAATGATAAGCCATAAATCACAGAGTCCGGATGTTTGTATTAAAAAGATAATGTAATTATATCCATTAATTATAGTGGTATGAGTTTTATTTTGGAATGTATTGTAGGTCTATATAACTTAAAAGGGAAGTTCCAAATGTTTTTGACCACACCGCCATGCTATCAAATAAATAAATTGTTTAAAATGTAGAAACTTACGAAAAAAAGTAGGTACATATATAGGTATATAGCTGGTTCTGTAATCTATGCCTTCCATGTTAGTTCAATAGTATTCATAACTTAAATTCTAAGTAAAATTATAGTCCTTATGTTTAAATCCTTAATGTGTATAAAATAGCTATGACTGCAATAATTAGCACTATCCTATTCTGCTTTCTACTAATATTATAAATCCAAAAGTTTGTGAGAATGGATGTATGTATGTGGTACTCTTTCACGAAAAAACTTCTCAACGGATTGTGATACTATTTGGCAGTAATTTAGCTTATGTACCCCAGAATAACACTTAAGCTATACAAGTACCTACTTGCTTTTGTCCGCTGGTTTTTCTGCGGTTGAAACCACGTGGCACAGCTAGTCATATTATAGTGTTGGAAGATAAAATGAAAGAATTTATTAGTCTTTATGTGTAACTAATGATAGAGGTAAATATTATAAAATGTTATTTTAAAATAATAAGGTGGTGATAATAAAACCAAAGAGAAGTCATAAAATATTTTATTCTCCTTACAAACTACATATTTACATCACAATCATTTAATTAACAGCTAGAACATTAAATGCACTATCAAGTTTGATCCCGTGTTGTGCTTGTAGAATATTATTTATAATAAATAAGTAGAAAGGTAGCTACCGGTATTTTTTATTTTATTAACTAAAAGATTAATGCCTGCACATTGTATACTATTTAGTTATTTAAAATGTTTAAGTTTCAAATAATTTTGCTCATGGAAGAAAGACTTTCGTTGAACATGACGTTTATTTTATAAAGTTCAGGATAAAAAAGAGTATTCGATAGAAAAGTATATCAACCCCATTTATACGCAATATTATATGCGGGAACTGTCATTTTGACAGTCATTAATTGTCAAAGTTAGAACGAAATGTAATTGAACCACTTTATGATATTTTTTTAGGGATATCTTCGGTATTAATTAAAATTAGTAAGTATATTATTCTGTAGTATACAATGTGCAGGCTCATTTGTTTTCATTTAAAATCTTAATAATCAGAATTTATCAATTTAATCAAACTAATAAGTAGGTCTCTGACATAAATCTATTTAAAACAAACAGCTGGCTTTAATATTGCTTGAAAGAAATCCAATGATAGGCAATTTTTCAGACAATTTTAACAAAAAATACAATTTATCTGGGTCCCAGAATTGATGTACAAATATTTCGTATTTAAAATGTATTCAGGATTTCTTTCATTATAATATAAGACTGTAATCATCTTTATGATCATAATAATACTTTACATATTGCACTTAAATAAAAGAGTTCTATAGAATGCAACTAGATGGCGCTTTAATAAATAAATATTGAAATTAAAAGCATGAAATACTTGGCAGTTAGGCATCTTGCCATAAATGTATATAAAAATATTATTTATTATATTCTCTCATATTATCACATTTATACTATGGAATTAAATATATTTTCTATATAAAAATTGGACGAATATTCAAAATTGACTTTTGTACTTACACTGGTGAATCTAAAACAATCAAATTCAAATCAATCACAGAATCAAAAATAATAATCTTGTAGAATCAATAATTTTTTAACTAAAATGTCTTTTCCACAACACAATTTTAAGCACCGTCACATGTTACTTTCCCATAATTTCAAATAATTGTCTATGACTTCTTCGAACCACTGTTTCTTTTTATCGTCCTTGAACGCAGGCGATAATGTCTTTAATTCTAATTGTAATAAGGCTTCATTTCCTAACAATGTGTCTAGATTTCTCAAAAGGGCTGGCTCTCCGTGCAATTTAAGTAGACTCGGGTACGAAAATATATAGTAATGTACCCGCAATCTTTTCATGGCCCAACTTTCCACTGTTTTGTTACCACTCGCCACCTGTAAATGTAAAGTAAGCTTCTTATAATCTTGCAAAATAAACACTTAGTAAAGATAAATTTATATCAGAATTATTCATATTATTCGACATATGCAATATGCATATTCTATAAGCATTTTAATACTATAAAATAAAAATTGAAATAGGTAGGTAGATCTTATGTTTTAAAAATGTAGGTTTATTAAAACAATCTGTATTAAAAGAATAGTATAAAAAATAGAAAATACAATTAATAACAAAGATTTCAATTTAAACAAAATAATGTGATCATGCAACATGCCATGAATAGACAAGAACATATTATTATAACAAGAATACACATGAAATAGTAATAATTCTGAAATGACATCATTTAAAACAATAATTGTATCACAATTCATACAATATATTCCCGCCATATTAAAATAGAATGATTCGAAAATGGAATGCTTTTGAAATCTATGGTCTGACAATGTCATTGATGCCAGTGAAAATTGGTCTTTCAGGTTATCGTCACAAGGATAGTTTTACCTTAATCTGGCCGATATGTTTAGCCTGCCACGGCGAGAAGTAACCCTCCAGCTCTTTAGCGGTTATATCAGCAACGCCTTTGCTTTTAAGTCTCTCTTTGATCATAGAGTATGCGGTTCTAGAGAACACAAACACCTGGAGTGAGAGCATAGACAAGATTCACGATTTTATTTTAACTTTTTTTTTATTTTTTCGGGCGTGGACTCGAGGACTTATAAGCTTCTTTTCTTATTTCGTTTATCTTGTCTATTTTTGTGGAATGAAAGTGCAATGTCATGCCAATGGTATAGAATAGAAAAGAAGTTTATGGTGTTGACGTGATAGTGAAGCGGTCATGATGCAATGTTATATTCGGGATTGATTCTATGGTTTTCTATAAGGTAATTTTATACATGAATGCAGAAGTACGATGTCTTTAAATCTTTTATCATCTGTAGGGTGAAGGAAATTCGAAGTTCTGAAATTGTCCATGATGTCTTAAAGCAGTATTACTTCCAGTAGGTATGGAAAAGTGATGGCACTATAATACGACCTATATAGTTTTGTCCTTTTTCCACCCTGGAATTAATACTGCTTTAACATCGTAATCTGAAATGAAATGACGAAGAAAAGCGTAGGACCAATCCGAAACATCAAACCTTGACAGCGCCAACATGTTCCGCGTAAAGGGGGGAGAAGAAATTGTTCATTTCCGCGGGGGGGATGTCGGTCACACCCCGGGACTTTACCCGCTCTTTTATCCGGGAGTACACGCCCCGGGAAAACACGAATACCTGGGAAGAGCTTCGGTTAGACTTATGTAATAGTTTTGGATTGTTGAGACCTGCTTCATAAAAACTAGTTTTTAATGCTATGGAAATATAGTTGGCTTGATTCATTTAACCTTCCGTCTTTACAGAGGTTTAATTGTCTTTAAGCCTGTTTATTTTAAGCATTTTCAGAGGAATTCAGAGTTATATTTGATGAATAGATTCCATAGTTTTGTTTCTAATAAGGATCATATTAGCCAATTGCAGGACCGTCTTCTTGGTACAGTGGTTAAAAGTTAAAACTTGGTTCGATTCCTGACGTAACTGACCAAATTTATAGGTCATATTCCTAATTTACTAAAGGTAATGAAACTGTCTAATAAGGCTTGATTCTAATATTCTTTGTGTTGACTTCTCTACATGAAGAAACTGGACATTGTGATATATTTGAAATCACGTTATATCGTGACTCGTGACAAAGAGCATGGTGTTGAACGTGAGGCGTGTTTAGAAAACAAACTCGGATACTTTATACATTGATAATTTTGCTATGTAAAATTGTGTGACACATAACTTCGACATTTATAGGCAACTTTTCAATAAATAGGTCAGAAGTATGAGGGCTGAATTTAAATCTATAATTGTACTCATCTAAGTGTCAAGGAGATTTTAAATGTATAAAAAATCCAAATCAATTGCTCAACCTACTAGTTATATGTTGATGAATAGTCAATATTTTAATTTCTTAGATACATAGATCCAAAATCAACAATTTTATCTTAAAGTTACCAGTTATCTTAAAGTACTAATGTAAAATAATTTCTTAAAATGAATAGTTTTTTCTCACCTGATACAATGAATTCCCCGTTATATAAGACGCTATATAATGTGATCCATATTTCCTAATAAAGTCAGCTATAGACACCGTGTCTCCAATATTTGTGTCTTGAATGGCTTCAAATACCACATCTTCTACTGGTATGTTTGGTGGCAAGTCGCTTAGCTTGGCTGTTTCGCGAAATCTGGAATTGGTATTCGTTTTTGGTATTAGTATTATTGTTCGATATTAGTTTTTAAAATGAAGTAGAAATTGGATAAAGGTAAGTGTCTATAACAATTACTTCTAATTATTTCTGGTAAAGGATATAAATAGTATTTTAGTACTTTTAATAAACTTGAATATTTATTGATGTTTTATTCAAATCTAGACACACTAAATCGTCAGCCTCTGCTATACCTACTACTTAACTATCAAGTTTGATCAAAATATTTTCTCTAGCTAATGATTGGAGTAACAAAAATCTACCCAAAGAGGAAAATATGCAAAGAAGTAGAAAAAATGTAGCATAAGATATTTATTATATGTTCTGTAGTTTTTGCAAGTAACAATTTTTTTTCCGACCATCTTTATTGTCGGTATCATATATTAATTTACAAATAGCATTATTTTATTGGTATCCACAACAATACTTACCTAGACACCCTAACCAGCACATAACAATGATCCCCATTGATAAACGACGAGTTGATCCCCAAGTTCCGCGCCATGATGTCCGTGGGCCAGCCCGCGGTAAAAGCACGCCAGGGTCGTTCTAACCTGCAGTTAGTTAAGAGGGTAAGTTTTAATTTAAATCTATACTAATACTGGCGGTCCGCCCCGGCTTCGCCCGTGGTACCTACATGTTTAAACTATCCTATCTCTCAAGTTGGATCGAACTGCACATGGTGTGCGAATTTTATTATAATCGGTTAAGTGGTTTAGGAGTCCATTGAGGACAAACATTGTGACACGAGATTTATATATACATATTAAGATTATAAAGCTGTTTGTGTTTGTTTGTTTGAACGCTAGTCTCAGGAACTACTGGTCCGATTTGAAAAATTTCGGTGTTAGATAGCCCATTTATGGAGGAAGGCTATCATCACGATGACACCAATAGGAGCGGATCACTGAGGGCATAACCGCGGAGCACAGCTAGTATTAGATAAAATTAATAACATTGAAGTTGCTACTTATAGGCTGAAATAGAAAATGGCTGTAGCCTTCGTTATTTTTTTTTATTTTTTTTTTTATTGGTAATAGGGAAGCGCTTGACCACAATCTCGCCTGATGTTAAGCTGAGATGCGGTCTAAGATGGAACGCGCTTCCCTAGAAGGTACCTGTTCACTCTACGCTTCGTTATTTTGTAACTAGTAAAGATGGTATTCATTCTGGATTGAATTATGACTTTTTGATGGAAATAGTACAAGCGTATTGCATACCTTTCATTTTTTAACAGTGTATTATATAAGTAGGGCACATTTCAAACTATACAATGTTTGTTTTTATTGTTAAAATATTAACCGAAGCAGTGTGAAGAATGAAGTTGAGGAATCTGACCACTGATATAAATTGTGGAACTAAGAAGAATCGGTGCTTAAAAATATGTCGTTTTTATCATTATTATTACATTCATTATTGATCACATAAAAACCATAACATTAAATACCAACCTCTCAAAACTAAAATCCCTAAAGTACGCTTGCAACAACTGCTTCAAGTTATCGCAGAATTCCATATGAAAGTCGCCGTCGAACAGCGTCTTGGCCTGCCGCGGTTTCGGCGCAAGCGCATACTTCTCAACGTCTCGGAAGACGGATACCGTGGGCTCCCGGAACACCCAGCCTTCTGTGTCGTTACGAGGCACCACTCGCATGCATATGCTGAGGTAGCCATATCTGTAAGGGGATAGAAGAATAATCTATACTCAGCGGCGGCCTTACCCATTGCGAGGCTCCGGGCGGCAGGCCCTTTGCGAGGCCCTTTGCTCTTCGTGAAATGTATGTGATGATGAACGAATATTATGAACGTTCGCCATGTATGTGGATGGCTGTTTGAGTTGGGTGATTGTGGTTGGTGTTTGGGACTTCGTTTGCTGTTTGCGGTGTTTGTGACAAACAGCCAGTGTGTGGATGTAGCATTATGAACGTTCGCCAAGCATGTGGATGGCTGTTTGTGTTGGGTGATTGTGGTTGGTGTTTGGGACTCGTTTGCTGTTTGCGGTGTTTGTGACAAACAACCAGCGTGTGGACCTAGCATTATGAACGTTCGCAAAGCATGTGGATGGCTGTTTGTGTTGGGTGATGAACATTGGGTGGTGAAATGAAATGAAATGAAAATAAGTTTATCATGGTCATATGAAAAAAAGATACAATTTAGTGTTAGTAAAAAAGGAGCTTAAAAATATACTTATGCCATAATTCAGCCCACCACTCAGTGTGTAATCACTGATTTTCAGTGGCCGCCTTAGGATATCTTAAGATGTTCTTTACTTGCCCATTACAGAAAGATATAAGTGTTAAAATCTATTCAGTACGTTGGTTAAAAGTTTAAAACCTATATTGACTGAATGGCTGCTCTTTATTTATTTATTTATTTATTTATACATCTTTGACTTACAGTACAAAACATACCAAAACGCACAAAGATAACAATTATTACAAAGTCTGACTTAAAAATAAGGTACAATTAGAGACAAACGATACAATATTAACATTAAATAGGTCCACTTCAGATTTAGCACGTAAAAATTTATTTAACAAATTGAGTGCATGATGGGTGGGTGCACTCCAAGCGGCTCGCGTCCGGAGCAGGCTCTCCGCGAACAGCGGACGCGAGCGCCACTGCACGGAGCAGCTCGGTGCCCACACACCACAGGCCCCCAGTGCCACGGGATTGTCAATTTTGCTATTTAACAGCAGATAATAATGAACCATAAGCGCGCGCTCGCGTCGTAGCTGGAGTGTATCCATTCCAACCATCCCCGTAACGTACAAGGATGGATATAAGTAGGGATAATATCCATACATCTTCCGGAAAAGGCATCTTGAGAACTTACGTTGAATTTTTTCAATCATTAACGTGTAAATTTTTTCATGCGGGCTCCACACGATAGCGTTATATTCAAGCTTACTACGTACAAACGCATAATAAAGGCTAGTGATAACAGTTTTGTCATTAAAACGAGCAGTCTGCCTAAAAATAAATCCAAGGGCTTTATATGCATTATGGCATAAATCAATTATGTGGTCATTAAAACTTAAGGAACGATCGAATAATACGCCTAAATCACGAATCGAATTCTCTCTAGCTACAATCTTATCCAAAACTTTATAGTCATAGAGATGTGGGGATTTACTCCTAGTAAAAGTCATTACTTTACATTTTGCCTCATTAAGATCTAAACGATTCATTTTACTCCATTCGCAGACGCTATTTATATCGTTTTGTAATGCCTGACAATCTTCAATACTTCCTACAGCCAAATATAATTTTAGATCGTCGGCAAACATAAGACACTGGGAAGAACTAATAACATCTGGAAGATCGTTGATCATTACCAGAAATTGAGTAGGTCCGAGGGTACTGCCTTGACTGATACCAGAATTGATGGCATATGGATCTGAACGATAACTACCAAGTTGTACAAATTGAAAACGATCCCGGAGGTAGTCTGCAAAATATTTTACCAGCCTGGGAGTGAAACCAATCATAGAAAATTTGCGCAAAAGGACGTCATTATCTACGCGATCGAACGCTTTCTTAAAGTCGAAATAACTGACATCGATTTGTTTTTTCCGATCTAAGTTTTTAGAAGCGTAGTCGACGAAATTAATTAAATTTGTTGATGTTGATCTACGGGCACGAAAACCGTGCTGACAATCCGATAATCGACAACTTATTTGTTGTGAGACGTGATTATTTAAAATAATTTCTAGTAGTTTAGCAAAAGTAGATAGCACCGCGATAGGTCTATAGTTCTCAATGCTCACTTTGGAGCCACTCTTTGGAACCGGTGTAACACGCGAAGTTTTCCATACGGTAGGATACGTATCAGTTTGGAGAGACAAATTAAATATGTAGTGAAGAGGTTCAATAAAAATTGATATACAGTCTTTAATAATGAACGGCGGTATATTATCCGGACCTGCTGCCGAATGCGGTTTAAGGCGCCGAATTGCAAGCTTTATATCAGATTTTGAAATGTAATCTATAGAAATACGTGATGAAGCGACGCCGGATACAAGCGAAGCCTCCTTATAATCAAGTTTTGGTTTTTCATTTAAAAATACTGATTGAAAATATTTAGCGAATGCATTTGCGGCGTCAATACCACTTACTTTAACACCATCATAGTCATATTCGATACGCAACTTACTAGATGACCGCTGCTCCTTTACAAATGCCCAGAATTTCTTGGGATCGTCTTTAATGTTGGTTTCAATTTTTTTTATATGGTTCTGATAAGCCTGATTGATAAGTATTTTTACTTTACTTCTATAGTATTTAAACATTTCAAGGTTATACTGTAGACCAAACTGCTTATATTTTTTTAAATTAAAATATTTAATTTTTATATTAGTAACAACTTCCGTAGTGAACCACGTCGGATAAGTATATCGTGAACTATTCATAGCATGTCTCTTTTTTGGGACGCATTTATTGAAACAATTAAATAATTGTGTGTACAATCTATCTACGGCACTATTTACACTAGTACAGGAATAAACGTCATCCCAACGCAATGATTGTATGCACGCATATAATTCATTATAATCTGCTTTACGGAAATTCCATTCATTTAATTTACTACCAGACCATACACATGAATCGTTTATATTGTAAGTCCTTAAATATGCTAATTTCACCAACAAAGACGGATGATAACTGTCAATGGGGACAAGTGGTGGTGTGTCACTACTTACCTGTAATTCCCTGCTACTGGCATTACTTAATACAAGGTCAAGAATTCCACCCATCTTATTCTTAATAGTATTATACTGATGCAACTTACTGAAGGAAATCATATTATTATATTTATAAATAACATTTTTTGATGCTGAATTTAAGTTAAAATCGCCAAATATTACAATTTTATATGATGAGAAACGTGTACTTAATTCTTCTAATATTTTAAAAATATTATAATAAATGTCCTCATTAGAACCAGGTGGTATATACAACACACACAATAACATTTTAATGCCATTGCGTTTTACCGTGGCTACTGTAATTTCGAGACAATCAGTACAACTACTTATATAATTTTTAACACAAATATTTTTTATATTATAACAATTTCGAATAGCTAACAATACACCACCCCAACCTGAATCATTACACCGATCTTTACGCAATACAACATAATCGTTTGGAAACAACTCTGAGTCACACACACTACTATTTAAAAAAGTTTCAGTTAAAGCATAAACATCGTATTGTTCACTTAATATAGAATTCTTACATACATCTAATTTTGTGCGCAAACCACGCACGTTTTGATAAAACATACAAATAGTTTTTAATTTAGGAGTTTTGTGTCGTTTTACGGTTGCGAAATCCACTACGCCATGGCTTTATGTGCACATCCTCCGCCCAATGAATAGGCGACATATAAGTGTCCAAATTTTTTGTGGGAACTGTCAACTTAAAGGATGCATAGTCACCACGCGAATTCAATTGTTCCACCAAACATTTATCATTTGGGCAAATACATAACAAATGTTTTATAATTTGTTCGACTGTAGTACCTTTTTTTAAATAATAGATATGCAAGTAACTTTTACGTTCGGACGCCTCCAATGACGTCGAACCGGGCGCGGCCGTACCACGAGCTACATTTCTCGCCTCACGTCGAACTCGACGAGGCCTCACGTCGACCCATTCCGTTGTAGCCCCGACTCCGTTACGGTCGTCCGAACCATTGGCATCTACGAACGCGTCTTGCGAGTTCTGCGTGACTTGCGTAGCACACGTAGTAGGGGTGATCTCGCCGTCAGTGCCGCTCGGCGGGGACGGAGATGCGAGCGGCAATGTCTTCTTCCCTGCTCGCACCTTGGGCTTCGCGACGTTGATAGTCGTAAGCGCACGAAGACGAGCATCGCGAAGTGGCCGCAGCTTAGAGTTACCCTCTTCATCATCACACTTTTTATTTGGTGAACTCAAATGTACCGTCGGTTCTCGCATTTGTTTACTTTCAACAAAATCTTTTATAATCAAATTCTGTTCTAGAATAAGCGTTTCTAGTGAAGTTACTTTATCTTGCAGATGTAACACAGTCTTATTCAACTCACGAATAACATTTTCCAAAGTTTTGTACGACATATTCACAGATTTTATTTTTTAAAGTAACAGCTGAGCGAATGCGTTAACCCTTGCAAGCGCGCGGGGGGAACTTTAAATCAGGCAATAAGGGTATCGACTAAGGGTGTCGGTCAATAACCTTATTAACTGATTTTGTCATATAAAATCAGTTAATAAGGATATTGACCGACGCCCTTAGTCAATAACCTTAATAACCGTCAATAAGGATACTGGTTCAGGGTTTTGACTGTAACATATTATATAGTAAATTATTTTTTTAAAAATAAGGTCATAAAGAAGTTTCACTTGTTACGTGTGTACACGCACACATTTTCATTTTTTTAAATTTGCTTGGGTGGGTTGTTGCGCGAGGCCCCTGCAAGAGCGAGGCCCCGGGCGATTGCCCTGTTCGCCACCCCCTAAGGCCGCCGCTGTCTATACTATAATATTATAAAATCTATAATATCATAAAGCTGAAGAGTTTGTTTGTTTGTTTGTTTGTTTGAATGCGATAACTACGGGACCGATTTGAAAAATTCTTTCGGTTTTAGATAGCCCATTTATCGAGGAAGGCTATAAGCTTAGGTATCATTACGCTAAGACCAACAGGAGCGGAGCCGGAGCACTGCGGGTAAAACCGTAGAGCACAGCTAGTATTGCGTATTTATGAGATCTTCGGACAGCGCCATATAGTTCTAAAACAAAGAATCTATATGGGAACTAGAAGATGTGCAATATTAATAGGTATTTAGAACTTATATTCCAAACCTACGAATAACATTTCAAAGACAAAGAACGTTAAACTAAACAGTACAAAATAAAAACACTGAACCTTTATTCCAATAATGAAATAAACACTATTGTTGGCATGTGATTAGATAACAATATTAAATATCAACAGTCTGTTATTCTATAAATGAGCTTTTTATACAAATAAGGTAATAATTGTTAGCAACGCATTGTTTGAATTATACAAAATGATATATTGCAGAATGCGGTAGGCGTTCGAAATGAATTATTTTTTAATTGTTTTGTTTGTGTTATATAAAAATATTTTGTTTGTTCTCCTACACATGTTAGATATTTTTAAATAGAAATTAAGTCAGCGTGTGAAACAATGTTGCTTGATAAAAAATATAAAATAAATTATACCTAATTTGTTTTCAATTACCATACCTTTTCCTATTAACGATATATAACATAGCAATTTATTCATTGAGAGATTTCTGAGTTCTGGCATATTGCATATAAAAACTAGGCCTATATCTATTCAAATCAGACCTGCTTGTAACAGATATTATACTAAACCCTTGTTAGGAAACTATTTAATCTATTATGGCGTTTTATTGACCAATTACCATATTATGATACATATTTTTATATGTTTTAATTATACATATTCTCATGCCTTGTCAGTTGTCACTCAATAGATATGTGTGATGTATG
>CAJQZN010040182.1:46668-59063 GCA_907164685.1 Colias eurytheme
ATTTGTTGCAAAAACACGTGTACATGACGTATTTTTAATCCAGTAGTAATTTGAAGTTTACATTGTAAAGCTAATTCCTTTCTGGTATCAATTTAAATAAATGACGTTTTTTTCAGAATTTCCTAAGACTATTTCATGGGATATGATATATCTAGTGGTCTTTAATTTAGGAGCTTAGTTAAGATAAAAAAGAAATCGTATCGGTATAAAAGAATACCTACTGTTAATTGTTTATTTAGCCGTCAAAAAAAACAAAATAGGAATAGGAATAGGAATTCCTATAGGAATAGGAATGATGTGTATTTGTTTTTTGCTTTAGGAATAGGAATATGCCTAGCTCCTATCATGATGTGCATTCTGTATCCATAGCGTATCATTTTCATCATACAAATATGTGATCCGCTTATTTACTCGTCTATATCGAATGTTCAAGGAGCATCTAGTATATAGTCGTTCTTATTATATATAGGTAACTGGTATGATATGAGCAGAGTATGTATAATTGTTGTAATATTCCTATGGCATTATGATGTACCTACATGATGCACATTTGCACATAATATGCATCTGCAATGATAAACAAATGATGGTATAATAAGGAATTGGACAAAGGGCCATAACTGCATTCTCAGGTGTTATAGACGGTGGGAATGGAATTATTATTGGTGCCATTTTAGTTATTATTTGATACTATAGACCGATAGACCAAGAGCCATAATTTGTTAGGAGTTATGAGTTACCTAGATCATAAATACTTGATATAAAATGTTATGACTATGCTAAATTTATAGGTCATATGCTAAGATACTTTTTATGCGAATATGATTTTTAGTATAAGAGTGTTAATTAGCTGGAATTTATGATTTATAGCAAGCTTGAGGTAAACAATAGATACTGTGAAAAACCCAAAGAGTTATTTAACAATAATTATTACCTACACATATTTTCTTAATTTGAAACTTAGTCAAACATTGTGTGATGACGTCTTTAAAAGTATACCTAATACCTGTTTGTATAAAATATAAATGGTCATCCATAAAAAATAATTCAAGTTTTTAAAAAGAAATAAATCAAGTAGGTACTTATTTAATTTTTGTTTTATTTTCTCCCTGTTTATTTAGCCAATATATTTAAAGTGTACATAATTACCTCATAAATATATTAATAGATTTCCCAACACCTAGCTCGGAGTCGAGCGAGCCCGCGCGGCAGAGTGCTACCGCGAGCAGCAGCACTGTAGCGCGCATCACACACGCACTGCACCTGGAATCATTTAATTAATTATTAATTAATAAGCATAATATTTTAAAATAATATCCTATCCTAATCCTACCCTTCTAATATTATAAATGCGAAAGTTTGTGAGGATGGATGTGTGTGTGTAGGTTTGTTACGCTTTCACGCAAATACTACTGAACCGATTACAGTAAAATTTAGCACAGAGGGTAATTTGGATTAACACATAGGATAGGTTTTATCCCGAAAATCCCCGGAGTTCCCGGGAACGGGAACTATGCTGGTTTTACTTTGAAAACGCGGGCGAAGCCGCGGGCGGAAATCTAGTCTTCTATATTCTAAAGCTAAATTAAACACGTACTCGATAAGAATGCTTACAATAAAAAATATTCCCACACGGAAACAACAGTCTTATATATGTATACAAACATTATTTTATTGATATTCTGTTTGGTTATGGATGGTTATGGTTATTAATTATTATTATATTGAAACAATTTTACACGCTAGCGTGAAATAACTAAATCACAGTTATAAAAAAAACGTATTTCAATTTTCCGCTAATGTTCATTTCCATAGAAAAATTTGTAAAAAAAAATATTTCATGGTAAAAATATCGTAATATTTTTCCATGTTGTTTTCTACAGTAATTTTACTAATTTTAAGCATTGAAAAAAATAAAAAAAGTTTTGTCAGAAGTGGGATTCGAACCCACGCCCTCAGAGAGGACCAGAACAGCTCAGTACCTGTTTGACAGGCAAGGTTTCCCTTGAGTCTGGCGCCTTAGACCGCTCGGCCATCCTGACAGATACGTGGTATGTCGAAATAGGCGAACAGATTGTATATTACTTTAGTTTCATTATGTGATACTAGATGGCGCTATGGGAATGTCTTTGAGATTAGTAGTGATATTTTGTTAGTTCACTGTTTAATAAATCAATGTCGAAAGTTTTTCAATTGCTAGAGCATGTTTTTTTTAATATTTTAATATTTTATGGATGATATTCGCAACACAAACTTAAAAAATAAAACACTCCTAATTTAATTTTGCCCTCATCAATCAACCACAAGAAAAATAAGACAAAATGCCAAACCATACTGCGCAAATAACTTCACGTGATTCCAATCAAGAATAATTATGTTAATATTAAAACAGATAAAAATCACGACTCACAACAAAGTAAAGGACACTTAAAATTATTATTTTTATAGTCCTTGACCAAGATTGGCCATCAATTGTAAGAAACGAATCGCATTAGGACGCACGAATGATTTTAATTTACAATAAGTCACCCGTAAAATTAATTGTTTCAGCATCTTCGTATCGTTTTAAAATTACTTTATGCTATTAAATTTTGTTAGGTATATCTAGTTGCTGACTTCTGTAGTGGCACAAGTTACAAAATAGGTAGTTATCTAGGTAGGTACGTGATAATAGCATTAATAGCATCGTCAATTCGTCACAATTAATCTTCAAAATCCATTTTATAATATCTAATATTCTACCCTGTGATTCTACCATACTGACGTAAAATATTTAAATAAGAATAGATTCATGACATACCTATGCATAGGTACGTCAGCTGTATATGGTGGTTAAAGAGGATACTGGTTTAAAAAATATGATAATAATTATAATTGTTATAATAATTAAAAAAAAAACATCCTTTCGGTATATGTATTGGTTGTATACGTAGTATATTATTATTAGTCTGTGGTATTGGTATATAGGAATATCAATACACTTGAAGTAATTTCGATCATTGATAGCTAGCATCGATATTGCATCACTAATTGAGAGCTCTCGAGATATTCCAATTGTAATAATGCATTTAATTCTCAATTGCTCATAATGCAATTCTGAGTACACTAATAACAGGCTCGTCCGGTAGTAAATAATTTACAAACATTACATATTATTACGTACCTATTATAATCTAATATCTAATATTCTAATATATATTATAAAGGCGAAAGTTTGTAAGGATGTATGGATGTATGGATGTTTGTTACTCTTTCACGTAAAAACTACTGAACCGATTACAATGAAATTTAGCACACATATAGAGGGTAACTTGGATTAACACATAGGATAGTTTTTATCCCGGAAATCCCACGGGAACGGGAACTATGCGGGTTTTCCTTTGCAAACGCGGGCGAAGCCGCGGGCGAAAATCTAGTTTTTAATAAAAGAAAATGATGCGTAGATAATAATATATCAGTCTCACCTTACGCTATACTAACTTTATGCTATTTTTGATGTTTTAAAAAGAAAAATATTGTTTAAAAACAAGTATGTCTAAAAGTTTAGCTATTTGCCACTAGATGTCGCTGTATCAATTTTCGTATCAATGTATGACTTCTAAACTTTTATTCGTAACCTAAGAATCTTGTGGTTTCAACTTTTCAATCACGAAACCACATATTAGTGATATTACTCTATTATTTCGGAGCCCATAGTAAATACCTATTTACCGAATTAATATCTACCTATATCTCATATGGAAGATATTTGTTTTGCAAATTATTAGTGTACCAAAGATTAAATTTTATGTACCTAAGGAATACCTATGTAAATACCTATACTTAGTTTATTTTTATCACATGTCTATATTAAAACATAAATAAACGGTGATACATCAAGAGTCTTTCAATCTTTGATCATCAATATTAATATCCCAGAAACTAATAAAAAGCCAGACAACATAACAAAATATTGATTTTACATACGCATAATAATGAACAACAAACAAATAGTTATATTTTCGTCGATATTGACGGAACGGTAAATTCTCAAATAACTTATTTATAACTAATTAACTTGCAACCTCTCAAAAACGACAAGGCAAGTAAATGTTTGTGTTTGAAGCATGCAAAGGGGAAATATATTTAGCCCACAAACTTTAAACAGTACGGTACGGTCAGCAAACAAATAATATTGTTGTAATTTGAGCGGAATAAATTAGTATTGTATTGGGTTAATTATTGTTGGTGTTAGCGATCTCTTATAATGGTAGCAGTGCTTTCTACTCCTAGTGCTATTTTTATTTTCCTTTAAAAAATAGAGGAAATATTTATAATAAAACCAAAGCAAGCGTAGCGCTACCTACTCTAGGTATACTGTAAATTATCTATTTTCAGTTGAAATAAATACAAATAGTTTTCTGAACCGTCAATTTGTACAAAGTAATGACATTGTTTTTATTTAGTGTAAGAATGTGCATAAAAAGTAAATCTATATATTCATCTTATAACATACACGATACGATACGAAATTTTTCAAATACATATATGTATTATCGATTCAAGACAATATCTAGTGAGTACTAATTGATAACCTCATACATAATCAAGACTGGTAATATGTACATAATTAATTACTCTGGACAAATCGCATTCGAGCGCGGCTATCAGTAATAACTGCACTCGTAATGATAAAACTAATCAGCTTAGTAGCTGAACTTGGTTTAGTGTACCTAACTAAATGTTTGCTGATTAATGAATTCAGAATATAGGGTTTTGATTAAATAATTTATTTTATGTGTGTTATTATATTTTGTAATATATATTTATTTGTTAAAAAGGGCTAATTCAAAATAAATTAAAAACAAAAATAAATCAACTCTTTATGTTATCTTAACAGCGACACCTAGGTACATATATTCTAATTTCTAATCTTTTTATTGAAACAACTCAGGAACACAGTTCGTATCCAAACTAAAATGTTTCTTGTCTCCTATTAAAAGAATGTGCACTGAAATAATGTGCTGAAGAAGAAACAAGCCCTGACTCACAAAATTACAGTAATCATTTTGAAATGCATACTAAATCTGTATTAGAAACGCCTGTCTAGAACCAAATACGAAACTGTCTTAGGAAATAATGACAGTATTTAGCAAAACTTTGCAAAGCAGTTAAATTAGTGTTGCATTGAAGTAATTCAACACTTAAATTAATACAAGTTACGCTGCATGGTCATCGTTACCTTTTTAATTATAAAGTCTATTGTATGAATAATATGTAATACAATGATCGTCACGGTACTTAACTAAGGAATTTAGACTATTTAACAGTAACTGTAAATGAGATATGTTTAAATTAGGAAGAGTTTGAATTATTTTATACAATACAACATGGACATGATAACATAAACAATTAAACAATAACAACACCAAAAATACAAAATGAAAATATATTCTAGAAATGATAAACTGTAGATGGACTAAATTTACAAAATATGTGTTTTTTCTATATTTATTAGACATAGTGTACGTATTAGCGTATTAGATGCATAATGCATATACCATAAGCAGGAGTACGTGTATGAACACGATTTCAGGAATTCAATGAAAAATGCGCACTAAATATTTTACACTATTAAAACTTAGATGTTCCTTATGGCCATGTAGAAATAGGAAGCAGGTACTGACTACTGACATATCATAAATCTTACAATAAAGCCTTCTTCATTCAATTTGTTTACCCATACTAGTTTACCTCGTACAATCAATGTTATAAATTAATACATAATAAATATTCAAATATTAATTGGCTTGTTTTGCTGTCGGTACGGGAACTAGGATTACCGGATTTGAATGAGTTCACGTTGATCTGTTAATTGAAGATAAGAGATGTTTGTTCAGCTTTGTTGCCATAAAGCAGAGAACAATACAATTAAGGTATGATTGTTGCATTTGTTACTAATTTGGACACACGGTTTTACTTGCAGAAAGTTTATATTAAAGTTCCAAAGAAAACATACTTAAATAGTTTCTATTTACTTATATTAGTGATTAAATGCAGAAATAAAATGCTTATTTGACTCATAGTTCCAAAGTTTTAAAGTTTAGAACTCAACATGTTTTTTGAGATCAAGTTTTAGCAATAGATCAAGTGATATTGATTATCCAATCACCATTTTGGCATAAATTTTAGTTAAGTGTTAACGAAATTACTTTTTAAATCTGTGCTTCTGATGGACTTGAGCTTTATACGCTGCGCCTGCGCGTCGCCAATTGCAAAACGGTTTACCTTCAAAATAATCGTATGAAATTTATGCGAAGATTCACACCGATATATTACAATTATTGCCGTATAAGGCCTTTATAAAGAACGCTTTAAAATATGGCTGCGTTCTTATAATATGTTTTTTATTGAATATTGTGTATGTTTTTACTGAGTACATATTATAATTCAAAGCACGGATAGCTGCTTTGATAAGGGGTTTTGTGTTAATAGAGTGCGTGTATACTTTTATAAAATCTGTATTATTAATTATTATGTAGCAAAATATGTATGTTACACTAGCCGCTCCGCGCGGTTTCACCCCTGTGGCTCCTCTCCTGTTGGTCATAGCGTGATGGTATATAGCCTATAGCCTTCCTCGATAAATGAGCTATCTAACACCGAAAGAATTTTTCAAATCGGACCAGTAGTTTCCGAGATTAGCGCGTTCAAAAAACAAACAAACTCTTCAGCTTTATAATATAAGTAGAGATATGTTTGGAAATTTATTTAGAATCGATTAACAGAAAACAACTAAAAATAGTTAACATCCATAAATAATTAGATCCAAGAACAACAAATATATGGCGATATAAACACATAAAAAAAAAAAAAAAAAAAAAAAAATATCTTTATTTCACAACCACAATTACAAAATATACAAAAACGATGGTCCCGTACTAGACTATAGTCTGTATTACGGGTACCGATGTCCTTCCATGTTACAGTTGAGAAATATAGTGACGTAATTTACATAATATAACAACTTTATATAAGCAATTATTATGTACATAATAAGCGAGTCTAATTGTATCTTGTTCATTGCTTCGACATGCAGGTCCACGTGAACTATTTGTAAGTACCTATTTAAAATGAATACATAACAATAATAAGTACATATTATGTAAATATACCTACATAACTAGCTGTTTGACCTGGCTTTGCTAAAGTCGACTCACTATAAATAATGTAGGCTATATTATTCGGTAGTACTATATTTACTAATCAATGGTAGTAGTTCTAATTTAGTTATTGGGCAGGTTCCATATCTGCTTCTTGTTTGGCTTGTCTTAAAAATGGTCAATTCTTTCTGTTAATAAATTGAAGTAATAATTGAATCTAGACGACAAAATCAAGGACATTCATCTAATTTCATGTCAGCTTTGTGAGGGAGCATTATAATATATTAGATTCTTAGATGAGTCATGGTTTCCTGTCATATATACAGGTAAATACAACCTGAGCCGAGAATTAATGTATGAATTAATAACAGTCATTAGTAGTCTTGACATACTTGGCGCAATAATAAATAGAGTTGCAATATGTTTGTTTACTTTTATTATGAATCCATAGTATAGTAATCTCTCTATCCGTAGTAAGTAATATACCTACTATGTTACTATGGACTATGGTAATATTGAGGGGTCTTATAAAACTTGGTTGGTTTTTATCTGATAGTATGTACATTATGAATCACTCGGTATCTGGTGGTATCTGTGTCAATTGATATCTGATTGATCAAATTAAACTAGAATTCAAGAGGTTACAAATTATTAAACTGATTCGACTACTTACTGCACTGATTGATATCTACCGATGAGGTATTTAGAAAAACGGGAATATTTTTGTTTTAAAGTATTTTTCTATATATGTATTTTTTCTTGTTTGTCTATTAGATTACAGATTGTAGATTGTTATTATAGATTGGGACTGGCATATATGTAATTCGTATGTAAGTGTCAAGTGATGTTTACCAAAGTCATGAGTTACTAAGTGCATAGAAGCGTTGGCCTCTTTAACAATCTATTCTATGAACTCGAAGTGAAGTATGTTCAAATATTTGAAGTTCAGAGCAATTACAGCCGGAAACTGTAATCAAAACAAAGACGGTCAAATGTTATCGCGCTCAACTTTCGCATTTGCGTTATCTAAGCTAATGTTTATAAACTATTGGCTCGTGGGAATTTACCCGATAATCATTTAATGATGTGAAATTCTCAATTAATTTTCTCGCAATACATTGGCTTGATTCACACAGAGCGAGCAGCCTCGCGAGGCAAATGCTGCGCGATGCAGATCGGTCAGTGTGGACGTGGCTTGTCCGAAAAAAACGACAAAATATAACAAGCGCGTTTTTCCTCAGCTTTTGCTGCTGCTTCATAGCAAAGAGAGCCGTCAAAAGTCTCAAGGCCGGCAGAATAAGCGCAATGTTCCTTTACTTTTCGATTGCTTATAGGCGGCGGTGATCACCAAACATCAAGACTCAAGTGCATTTGACTGCTCCTTTGCTGTTTGTCGAATATCAAAATAATAATAGTTTAAAAAAACTAAAAAACACGCTTTTAGTTCGGTTTTCTATAAAAAGCGTGATTTTTATTTTTTTTAAACTATTATTTATTTTATCAAATTAGTGTATTGTCATCGGTCCTCAATAAATCTACAAAGTTTGAACGAAATCTGGCCGTTTAAAGTGGGTCAAAATCGCGCCCAAAAAAGTCGGTTACAAACATACAGGTGAAGCTAATATAAAGCGTGTAAAAAGGAATTGCCTCGCGATACTGCTCGCTCTGTGTAGACCCGCCTATTCTTTATTTGTTTGGATAACGAGGGTGAAACCTGACGGGTATGACATACCCCCGAAACATAAAATTACAGAGAACATTTATAGCCTTTTCGACTTGTAAAAGGATGCAAATAGTGTAAACGCGTTCAAATCTGAACAAAGGAACATTACGAGTCACCATATAAAGTCTCTACGTCTAGCCTTTACCTATAGTGGTAACAGGCATGAACAACTGTACTTGGGTGCAACGCCCTGTATCGATATCCTGTTGTTTTATAGTCTGGATAGATTTAGAATGGAATAATAATGAGAGGTACTATTGAGGATATTGGAAGTTAAGGTCGAATTTGGTGCATTTACCCGATGATATCATAACGGTCTACAAATGAAATATGCCACTCTCAATAATTGAAAAGCTTGACATTTTAGAGGCAATACCTAATAAAAAAATAAATTAAGTATTATGCTGGGGAAACTATTCTTCATCAATTATTAAACAAATTGTAAAAGTTAAACAATTTAATAAAATATTATTTTCAATTATAAATATCAAAGTATCTAAAAACAGCTTTACAATCAATATTCCATTACAGTCAATAAAGGCTTGAAGTAAAGGTAAAGAGTACGTCTTTACAAAATAATGGAGAGACAAATTCATAAAATACATTGTAATTTGTAATACATATTACATACCTATTTACTAGCTATTACGTATTGCAAGTTAAATAACAAATTTTGAAAGTCGGTCGCTGCACTAAATAGCTCGAATTGAAATAAATTAGCTATCGTTATCTATTTAGTTTACAAGTCAAGTGTCATAGTGTAGATTTAATTGACGGTAGTTGATTCATACTCGTGGAATAGGTACGAAACTACTGTATGTTTGTGTTTAGACTTTAGGACTTTAGAAGTTTGGAGTCAGGTTCATGATTTGCTGATAAAGTTACTGATAGCCTATTTAACACATAATGATTGCTTTTTTATTATAAATTGTAAGTTGGGATCGAATTCACATCGATTTAAAAAGTGAGTATCGCAATTCGTGACGTATTTTTTTATTAAAATAATTAATAAGTTACCTATAATTTCATTTCAAGTTTGAACAAAGCGAGATATATCTACCCTTAAATATAGGTAACATATACCTAGTATAGTGTAACTTAACTTGCAAAGAAATATTCTCTGAAGAAAGACGCAGACATAACCTTCTAAGAAGTCAGCACCGTAATATCCAATAAAAAGCAAGCTATGATAAAGCCATACCATACACAGCACAATAAGACATTTTTCTCAATACACGTGAACAAAACTGGTTATTGAATTAATTCACTGCACATAAACATTGTGAATAAATGTTTTTATTTAGAAATCTCTTTAGTAGAGCCAAGGTCGGCCATCTGTGTCAAGAACATCACCTATTTCCATAATTTGTGTAAAAACAAGTGTTACTTTAACTTATAATTATGAATAAAAAAATGTATCAATAATATTTTATCTATTATTAACGCAAATTAGGTATGTGGTGCAATGTATATAAAGGACAAAGACAAAATATGTAATATAACTATGTTTAAGGTTTTTCTTCAAATAAATGACCTTTTTGTTACTTCTACTAACTATAAATCTGTGTATTTATAAGTAGAAAACACTGTTATAGGATCTTACAGTATCGATTTACTTGTGTAAGTGAACACCGTTGGAATGAAACTATAACTATGGGAATCGGGTTACGTTTTTACAAGCAAAGCATGTGGATGAAAATAGTATGTGACGGATGTGAACTCAAACAGTTATTTAATCGACTTCTCTTAGAAACGATTATAAATGTTTACTTTTATAAGAATCCATCTAATACCATCTATTCAGAAAAATGTATACATTGAAATCTGCTAAATGAGCTGCAGTGCCCCGCGGTTTTACCGCCATTGCTCCGCACCTATTGGTCTTTGATATTATATACATAATAGCCGCCTTCCTCGGTAAATGGGCTATCGAACACCGAAATATTTTTTTTTATCGGACCAGTAGTTCCTGGGATTAGCGCGTTTAAACAAATAAACAAACAAACTCTTCAGCCTTATAATATTAAGTATAGATTATAAGTCGGTATAGATATAAATCTAGAAAATCATAATAAAACCAAGTTTTATGTAATACGTCTGGACAAATTTTCGTGCAGAATTAGCAAACTGTAATGCTAGATAGACATTTGCAAAATAAACATGAGAAATTGTCAATCCATTACATCGCCGATTATCGATTTTTCACGGTATGGTATAACTCGGTATAAGCCAAAATGGCACCGTATAAAATCCTTCAAGAAAATAAGAGTTGATTTCTTAAACTTTTGTTTCTTAATGTGACAAAGCGAGTACCTTGGGACTTGGGAGTCAGTGCCCTTAATAACGTCCGCAATAACCAATACCATAAAATACTTCAAAAGAAAAACCCCGTCTGATTCATTCACTCGTTTATTTTCAATCAAAGTTAAATCTGTCACATATAATTTAATCGTATAACTATGTATAACATTAATCGTAATATGCTAGCTGCGCGCGAACAAAGATGACATTTTACTTGCGCGTGCGCAAGAGCCAAGAACGCTTAAATTACAAGTTCTGACATTTGAAGTTCAAACGATGATACAGGGGATCTATGAGATAATGTACAGGATGTTTTAATAATTTGTTTTTGAAGGATTTATTTTCATGGAAACTGTTATTAGAGGTTAGTTTTTATTTTATATTTAGAGTTAGTTATTTTTTTATTTTTTGAGCGTATATAAAGTACTATTATTAAAATTATATATCTACGCTAATTTAAATAATTAATAAATATGCTATATTTATTAACTGTTTAAGTTGCAGATAAATATTATTTTATATGAAGAATATATTATATTTGCTAATATATTTTAATTTGAATGGACCTGTAATTTTTACAATAACACAAAATGATTACAATTTACAAGGTAAATGTTAAAACTTTGTAATTTATTCCTTTTTAAATTCAAAGAGATGTCTAATTAAAAGTTAGACACAACAAATTGAGTAAGGATGTGGTATCGTTAATGCATGTATAGAGAAGCTTTTTACATAAACAATGATTTAAGTTTTTTTTTCTTTTGGCAAGAAGCAGGTTTAATAGCAATAAAGTCTTTTGTTTTTATTGTATTTATTAATGTCTTTAATAAACTAGTCTAGGATAATCTGTGGGTAGTGTACCTATCTACCTACTGTATGCGTGCTAACTTTACGGTATCTGTGCTCAATATGTCAAATGGGTTCTCACGAACACAGTTATTTATTATGAGCTAATATAGCAAAAATAATTATGAAACACTGCCTAATTGTAAAATATGATTCTTACAATGTATTTGGAAATACAATAAATAAAAATTATTTCAGTATAATTAAGCTGTTGTACGTGGCTAGATATACCTATATAAGTTTAATCATAGTTTAATGTTGCTCAAGACTCTATTATAGAGTTGGTATCACAGTTGGTATCTATTATTTGGTTGGTTGTAGTTGGTATTATCATAGTCTAATGTTGCTCTAGACTCTATTATAGAGTTGGTATTATTTGGTTG
>CAJQZN010040182.1:59073-71484 GCA_907164685.1 Colias eurytheme
AGACTCTATTATAGAGTTGGTATTATTTGGTTGGTTGTAGTTGGTATTACCAACTACAACTTTTGGTATTACCAACTACACATTTACTCTACAGTATATGTGTAGTTGGTATTTGTTGGTATTCATATATAGAGCTTCATTAATTAGCTCTGAATGAAATTTAAGTAATGATGATTAACATCTACATTAATGAGACGTTTAATTTCTCTGAGAACACCCTATTTAATTTTTTATTATAAAAAAATAAATAATAAAGTGTATTTATTATTTAATTTTTTTACCAAGATTGAATTGAGTGTTGTAAGTTGTAACTTGTAGTTAGTAAAATATTAAAACTGTAACATTTTATCATTATAAACAAAATGTATAACGGTCTAAGCAAATGTGAGACATTGCGGTAAATCAGGATACCCCATATTTGATTGTTCTCATAGGTCTCTATAAGATTCCCATAACAACCTCTTATATTTAAATATATCTAAAGGATAAAATCATGATACTTACATCACGTCGATACTTCAATTACAATTGCCCTAACAAAACGACCAACAAAAAAATACACATACAGCATTTAAATCCACAGAGGTTTACAAAAACAAAGGACAATATCATAGCACGTATTTCCTCGGTTCCTCTGACCTTCGGAAATATAGAGGAAGTCACGTATGACCTTGCAGCTCACGGTTATGTCAGTTATATAAGATTTGTTCTGAATTAAGAAGAATTATCAGAGCGAAATGAATAGTTAGAAGAAAGGTTAAGGTTGTGTTTAGGTAAAAAAAAATATCGTTTTCTAATACTTGAGGTAAATATATTTGTTTGTTTTTGGAAAAACATTAAAAAATATAAGTAGTTAAAAACACACGCTTATAAAGTCATCAAATTATTAATTACTTGCTTTCCGCCCGCAGCTTCGCCCGCGCAGTAAAAGAAAAACCCGCATAGTTCCCGTTCCCGTGGGATTTCCGGGATAAAACCTATCCTATTTCCCGGGGTAAAAAGTAGCCTATGTCCTTTCTCGGGTATCAAAATATCTCTATACCAAAGGACATCGGCCACTGCCCATACATACCAAGACCTGACTATGAAATGTCGCGACCATGATTAATATAGGGCTTAAATGGTTCGCCTAACCACCCTTAGCAATCCCACATTGCAAATATATTATTTGAAAGTGGTGGAGCTTAGAATTTTTACATAATTTGCCATTTTTGAGGTTATGGCTACGTATATAATGAATATGGTTTAGAGTTATACCTACAGCCATAACTAAATTCTAAGGGTGGACGACGTAGCCTATGTTATTTATTTGATTGATATATAAGCCAATACAACACAAATAATAAACAAAATCATGTTTTTCAGCTACGCGTCAGTCATGTCATGTGTCATCTAACCTTTGTGACTTGTGTCTATTATGCCGGTAAAAAATACGTTCCGTTTTACATATTTTAGGTATATTATTAAATGTATTTATGGCAAAAAATAATATTTTTTAAATCTATAAATTATATCTTTCTTACTGTTTTTTCTATTAAATATGATAGGTGAAATAAAACAAAGCAATATATATTATTATTCTAGCATTTTTTTAAACGTAATCGCTAATTAACTCCCGCTGCGCTGTGAAAACGAAACGCATGACACAGGCAAAATGAAAGACGTTTGGATGCGTTCAAACAATGTTGTGAATTTGAGTTTATTTATTAATAATACATAACATTTTCCCGGCCCGAAAAAAATAAGTTAGACCCCGTTAGTAAAAGCACGCATAAATTACTATTTTTTGATACACCGATGATTAATGTTCGCATTCAGGTCATATGTGGCCATCCTCCTTTCATGCATTTTGGTTCAGTAGTTAAGGCGTGATTGAGTAACAGACAGACAGACAGAGTTACTTTCGCATTTATAATATTAGTATGGATTATTATGTTGTCAGTTGTCACCGATCCTCGATAAGTACCTATACAAAGTGGCTGAAATTTGAGTCTAAAGGTTTCGGTTACATACAAACATACAGGTAAAGTTAATAACTTAATAGGTATATTGGCATTTTAAATAATATATTTTTCGGTAGTTAAAAATACATTTTTCAAAGGTATTTAACATGGACATACAAATGCTACTTTAAGAATAAATTAATAACATCATTCTATTATAATATTGACATTGAGGAATAGTAATACGATATTTCTCAATCTGCAGTGACCTTGTGATCTCTAAATTCTCTAATCCGATTCTAATAAGAATTTTAAAGTACCATTTTTATATTTTGCTTATTATTTTATATTATGGATCTTTAACAATATCAATAATCATTTAAAACCAATTTATCAAGTTTAGTTTACGGAAGTCGAATTACGAGTAGCAATAAACTTAAATACATTCCGGTTTTTTGTTGCAGTTTTTAACATTTATTAGTTTAATATTTTTGATAGACGTATTAAATTCTATTATAATGCCAATAGTTGTATTGCTTTAATTAATTTATACTAATATCGGTATTTGTTTAACCTTCTAAATGCACTAGCCTACGTCACAATATGTATTGTGATGAAAAATACATTGGACATGTCTGCATTGTAATACGAATTACGAAAACAACTATATATGTAATAGGTATCACATTGGTAAATGGTGACAATACTATTATGCTATTAAAGGATTTTTGGCACCTTTACCACAGATTACATTACTAAAAAGTTATTACCTTTTACTAACAAAAATGAAAATAGTGTGATGAGATCATCTGGATCATATTTGGTAAAGAGAATTAAGTACCTAGTAAATATAGGTTTCTATTAAACTATTATTAGCTTCAGCTGTATGTTGCATTTAAGTTGTAACCAACTCTTTTAGATTCGATAGATTTAATTCAAGCTTAGAACACTTAGGTATTAAGCATAAGTGAGAATACAACATTAAAGCGGTATAAATTTTTCAGTATCGACAGCTCAAACGGACTTCATTCATTTTGCAACACTTTTTAAGGTTAAAAGTAGTGTTAATTATTCAGAAGATCCGAAACAAAGCTCGAAACTTACAATGTTAGTAACAGTAAACAATATTGCGATATATAGCGCAGTTAGATGTCCTTGATATCTCGTTGGGCAATGAGTGAAAGGGTTATGATCGATTATTGTGTTGACTGTTGAGTGACTTAAAAAGTTAGGATAATTTAGACTATTTTGAAATTTTAAGATGAAAATGATACAAATAATTTTAATTCTCTCTCTCTCTAATCTAAGATTGAACATGTAAGTAAAGTAAAGAATCAATGCAAACAATGAATATAAAATTAGTAATTTAATCTATTTGGTTTACTTACCTCAGCTGGTAAAGTAAATTGAGCACTGAACAGATAGATACGTCATTAAACATAACACCCCGTCTTTTTACGTCGGGGGTTAAAAAAGTAGGCTATAATTATGATTAAAAGAAGGTCTTCATTTTAACAACGCAGCCGAAGGCTTATATTTAAAGTAAATTTAAAATCTTACATTCCATTGATTATTGTTCTTCTATATTAACTCAATTAACTGTTCATCCTAGATAAGTTAACAATATACATTATATTTCGAAACATCTTTCCATTTTAGTAAATATGGATTACTCTATCATGATTTAGCCAAACATTTTATCTTTTGTTTTTAAAAAAAAATATTTCTGTGTGTTAACAGTAAGATTTATTGTGTGTGTATGTTACAAAAAATATATTAATTAAAGCATCACTAACCCTTAATTGCATTGTTTATATAACAATAAGATACAATCAGTTAATTTCAATTGAAGATCATGCAATGTGCAATCCGCCGTGTAAACTAACCGTTATCATTATATCGGTGCGGTGTGATAAGTTATGTTGCAGGTCAAGTGGGGACATGGGGCAAATCGTAAATTAACCATGTAATTAATTTGAAAGAAAATCAATTAAATACAATTAGTTGAGTTGCGATTAGCGCAATGTGCAATTGAAATGTTCTAATTAATTTGAAAATTATTTGAAAAATCGGTGAATTTGTTACTGGTGACTTTGACTCTAATGTACATGGAATTGGTACCTAGATTGTGCTCAAATGATGTGAATACTAAATATTTATCAGTAAGAAGTTAACTTACTTAACCTAACATAAAAATATTATTTCTTTCAATTTAAATAAGAGGTAGATATCTTATTTTGAACCTACTTAGATTCTAGTTTCGACATAGAAAGTGGTGAACATATTCAAGTCTGGTAAAGAAAGAGCGTACCTACAATATTTTGGAATATGCGTGCGAAAATGGCATTACATATTTAAATTTTGCTCTAAAAATCCCAACCTTGAACTGTAATATTTAGTTTGAGAAAAATACATTGAAATCGTGATAATTGATTAAGATACAGATAAAAGTGAACAAACTTTACCCGTAACATTATAACAATGGATATTAAATGGTTTAGTAGTCTGAGAAACAAACATATGAACAGTTGCAGTTCATGGCACCCTGGTACTGAGATTTATCCATTGTTTACACTTTTATGTAACTAGGAACTAGTTTTCTATGTATGGTTTTGTAAAAAGCTAAGCGTTGTATAAACATGGTATTTGCTTATCAATTAGAAATAACGTGAGCTGCTATAGGATTCCAATTCTTCAACATGTAACTTAATTCATATGAATGGATTGATGTCTTATGTCATTATTAAAAAAAAATCTTTAATTAAAGAACCACGATATATCCCTATCCCTATAATATTCCGATTACCTACTCGATATTCGAACTATAAAATAATTATTTCAACGAAGTACCTCAGGAGGAAAGCTCTCTCAAATAAAAACTTACCTATTGATAAATGTTCAATGTAACAGGTATAATTATTCATTCGATAAATCAATTGATATGTTCCGTATACTTAAACATTCGGTACCTCAATGTCAAGCGTAAATAAGGACAAAGAGAACTAGGAAAATATCGTGATGTCATTCGCAATAAACACCTTGGTATGTAGCGTGTTTTGATTTTGTGTACTTTATTTTTTGTGCTATTTTTAGATCATATTAGTTATGAATAAATTAAATACATTTTTGTTAGAACTTTTCGTACCTTACGAGTATTCGAGAATATCAAAAGAGAAGGCTACCTTTTTTTTTTTTTTTTTTATAGTGGGGAAATCTTCCAAAGATACCCACGGCACCCGGGGAAGGAGCCGTGGGTTATGTCGGATTCTTACCGACTAAAACCCCACTGTGTTCCGTCGAGCCGCTTTAATGATGGGGCCGCGGGTATTTGTTGGAATTCTTCCGCGACCCCCTCGGCGGCAGCCCATCTCCAGGCCAGGCGCAAGCCAAGAACAGGAAAGGTAGTTTGCCTGCTCTTCCCTCCCGTTGGCGGCATGAGCGGAACACGTCTCAAGCCGCCAAGAGAAGGCTACCTACAATCTATTAGTTATTATACATATTTGATTAAAACATCTATAATAAATAATAATATTAGATTTTGGATCTGTTTGTTTGTCGTTCCATCATGTCTAAACACAGCGATTAACACGTTTTTCAGTGGGCTTACAAAGATCACATTTTAACGCGGGAAATTATCTTACTCCCACGGGAAAACATGTAACACAATGCTTTATTATCATAATATTATGTAATTCTCAGTAACATCTGCTCAGTAGAAAAACTAGATTACAAAATATGTTTAAAAATAAAATTATTGTATTTTAACCCGACCAAAGTAAAGACTTTGGCCAGGTTTAATATTCTCTTGTTTTATCTTCCTTAGCTTTAATAAACAATTGCAAAAGAAAACTTCAGCTATTACTTAAATATTATTGAATTGGATAAAGATTAATGCAACATAAAAAAAACAATGACCTATTTCTCAAATAAATTCAATGAATTTAGATTAACGAAAACACAAAACGTGGTATTATTATTTACTCTTGAAAAGATCCATAGCGAATTGCGCAACATTTTATATTTCCAAAGAAAAAATCGTGACAATACCGCGGTCTATTTGTTATAAGAGAAATAGGGAATTGTGTCGAAACTGTTACAACAATAGATCACGTACTATGATGATTATTTAATTAAAACTAGTTGTTTTATTTGCTGTTTGGTTGACTTGGATGCTGTTTTTCAAATAACGTAAATAGAACCCAATTAATTACAATATAGTTCGTATTTTAATGTAAGTTATACATAATTATGACACAGATTATTATTAATTATTATTTGACATTATATTATTAATTAAATAATAAAATTGGAATAACATTGAAGTGATATTATTGCGTATCTATAACACAGTATTACAATATTATTTCCTACAGTAAGGAATCGCCTTTGATGTCGCGCGATGCCGCCGCCAGCGTAGGTACTTACACTGCCACACGAAAATACGCTAGGGTTGCAACAAATGGGAAATAAAACAATTGTGATTATTAATATTATGATGAAATCATTTATTCATATATGTACATTCAAAATAATTGCGATTATTAAATCTGATGTAATTATTTGTTCATAAATATATAATTACAGATATTGCACTGCTAAATATTTACGTGGACACTATTTTTGGATGTTCTTAATTGTATATTATAACATTTAACTAAGTAATGCATTCGCATTGGGATGTACAATCTGATTAGAAAATAATGAGGACAACATATACATAGCTTTGATTTTAATTCAACAGATACAATTAATACAATCTTTCTGAAATATTGTTTCCATCTGGGATTTCAATGTAGATTTACATCCGTAAACGGAACAGTTTTTGCGCGCCATAATAGAATATGTAAGTACCTATGTATAATAAAATAATTACACAAAAAATACGACTGTGTCGTCCTTTCGCGATAGTTAATGCAAACTCAGCGTGATTGCATTAAGCGGCCCGCGTCGCCCGACCCCCCGCCAGTTCCCCTCCGTTTCTCTGCACAAGTACATTCGTCGCCATACTGTAGGAAATATGGTAATACTGTGTCTATAATCATTGTCATGATTATTTTCTATTATTTTCATATTTACGGAGCATTTTAAAAATAGTCATAGTAGGTATTTACGGGAGTGTTGTTGGAGTTAGAGTGGAAGTAGGTAACAATACCACAAAAATGTAGGTATTGTATTTTAAACGTTTTTCTTTGTTATACATTCCTATAATACAATAAGTATTAAGTACCTACAATAAGTACTAAATAGTATTACATAACACACATTCCTTGCTATTATTATATCTCTTATTACTTATAAATATGCGATGTTATGGAATTAAGGAAAATATTAAGTGTTAAGATATTTATTTAATTGTTTAATGGAAATGGGTCAGATAACATAAACCTTTATCGGGATAAGATTAAGTACGAACAAACAAACAAAACACAGTATAGAACATGTTATGTATACTTGATTGCATTTTTGTTGCACGTGACTTGTAAGAAATAAAGATAAAAATCTGTAAGATTAGTTTTATTTGCATAGACATCATTTTATTATTTAAAACGCTATTGGAGTAATCAGTAAGGCTGGTTGCAGAGCTTGACCGACCGTCAGTGCGTACCGTCGGTCCTGACGATACGCATCAACAATTGTATGACTATGACACTAATGCGCATGACAATACGCGTGCGTATGGTCGGTCTAGCTATGAACGGTTTTATGAATTTCCATACATACGAGGGCGATTCAATAAATACTTAGCCTACAACAAGTATACGAAAATTTTGGAAAAGTGGCAATTTATTTTTCAACATAGTCTCCTTATAGTTCTATACACGTAGCCCAGCGATGCTCAAACATTTTTAACCCGTCTGAAAAATAGGTTTTCTCAAACTCTTCAAAATAGGCCTCCGTGGCAGCGATAACCTCCTCATTTCATCCATATCTATTCCCGGCGAGGGATTTTTTCAGATTAGGAAACAGAAAGAAGTCACCAGGGGCCAAATCTGGCGAATACGGTGGATGAGGCAGCAATTCGTAGCGTAATTCGACCAATTTGGCCATGGCAACGGCAGACGTGTGAACCGGTGCGTTGTCGTGGTGAAACAGCACCTTTTTCTCACCCAGATGGGGTCGTTTTTTCTTTAATTCGGCGTCGAATCGGCCCAATAAATCGGCATAGTAAAGCCCTGTAATTGGTTTACCCTTCTCGAGGTAATCGATGTAGACAACTCCTTGTGAATCCCAGAAAACGGTGGAAATAACTTTTCCGGCCGTTTTTATAGTTTTCGCCTTCTTTGGAGCACGTTCCCCGGTCTGGATCCATTGTTTTGATTGCTCCTTGGTCTCTGGTGTGTACCAGTGAATCCAGGTTTCATCGACCGTCACAAAATGACTAATAACTCCCCTGAATTCCGCTTAAACAGCGCCAAACACGTCTCCGATGTGGACTCACGGTTGCGCTTGTTTTCCGGTGTGAGTAAATGCGGCACCCATCGCGCCGACAGCTTTCTCATGCCGAGTTCCTCGTGAAGAATATGATGCACTGTTTCTTCTGAAATGCCTACAGTCTCAGCTAGCTCCCGAACCTTCAATCGGTGATCTGTCAATACGAGATCATGGATTTTTTTAATGTTTTCCTCCGTAACAGCTGTTTTTGGTGCACGTGGACGTGGTTCATCAAAAACCGACGTAGGGCCACGTGCAAACTCGTTGAACCAATTCTTGAAGGTGGTTATCGATGGAGAAGAGTCACCGTACACAGCATCCAAGCGGTCTTTGATTTCGATGCGCTCTTTCCCGTCCAAAAATAGGAATCGAATCACCGAATGATATTGCTTTTTTTCCATTTTTGTAAAACCGATCGACATGTTCGCTTCCATAGGTTGTCAAATTAAAACAAATGAAGGGATTCGAATGAAAATTAAAAAAAAATAATTGAAAAAGAATGAGCTACACTGTGGTAAACCTATTTTGAAACAATAGCGCCCTCTGGCGATGAGGCTAGGTACTTATTGAATGCACCAGGTATGACAAGCGCGACTGACGTACGCACTGATGGTCGGTCAAGCTCTGCAACCAGCCTAAGATGTAGTCTACATTTACATCTATTCCTGTGTTATAAATCGGAAGATTAAGATTTGTTTTTTGGAGGAATATTTATATAAGTGCGAAGCTAACTACGTCTTATTAGTCTTTTGAATTTGAATTGATATCATAAGTTCTAACATGATATCAATTCAATGGTTTCTTAGGGCTATATTATATTTGATTGGTATCAATGTTATATAATATGTCGCAGGCAAATTGTATTATTTCGCCGTTTACAAACGCTCGGCATTTTGTAATATGTCGAGAATTCGTAATCAGAAATTTTTGGTTTGGATAAGGGGTGGGTTAGGTTAGGTTCTTGTTTTTAAAACTACCTATTTCTGTGTAGTTTTAAAGTGACAGACGCCGTTTGTAAACAGAGGAAATTGTACCATTTGCCTGCGACATATATACATATTATCTAGTTACATATGAGTTACATGCAGTAACAACAAATGGGATCGACACTGACCTTCGTCAACTGCAGTATTAAGGTACCTACTAAGATTATATCGTTATATTGTTGTATAGTTATATATAAATCAGTATAATTTAGTACGAAAACTTATCAATAAGTTAACACTAAAACCATATAAGAACCATGTGATTAAAACTAAGTAAAACTAGACTTTGAAATTGTATGATAACAATTTCTAGCAGTACGAAAGGTTTTAACTTTTAAGACATTGAAAACAAAACAGGTCAGGAAAATGACGTCAATATACAGAACGACCTCTCGAATTGGGAACTTCCATATCGTAAATATCCTAATAAGAAAATAATATAATAGATATTCTTATTAATAAAAACACAATATGAGATGGAATCAAATTTATGACTTCTACGTGTTTCCCGCAACCCACGTGGACATAACTTTATATAAATTTATGTCCACGTCCAACTTTATATATTTTTTTATATATAAATTTTATTTATGACATGCTTGAAATAAAAACAAAATATATTTAAACCAGTCAATACTTTTCAATCCACTAGTCACATCCAAGTTTATGTGTACAACTAAAAACAGGTAAAGCTTCTAATAATAATTGTTGTGGTATATTCCTTCCGATGTTTTTCTCATACATCTTTCATATTCGCTTAGGTACAAAACTATATCGTACCAATAGAAATAGGGACATTTGTAGCTATGCCACAGAGTAAGACAGGTAATTGCAAAACCATTACAGGACATAGTATACGAGTAACATTGACCGAGTTACCGTTATATAACCTGTTGTAGCAACATCTATTGCTTATTTAGACGATTGTCTTATTTAGTTTATGTTTCATCAAAGATCAATGTAATTTGGCACTTATATTGAGAGATATAAGATCGAATAGTAAATACTTTTATGTTGTTGTTTTTAAGATTGTAAATAAGTTTGGTTGTTAAATTTGGTGGTTTTGTTTACTTTTTATTGTCTTAATATAGTTTAATGAGGCTATAAGGAAGTAAAAGGCCGAATATGGTTTATAAATAGAAATGTATTTTGGGTGGACATGAGTAAATTATTATAAAAAAACTAGCTTTATAACTGCGGTTCCTCTTGCCAGTTACCAGAGCATTTATTTTGGCATGATAGCCGAATGTGAGCTTTCAATCCCGAATTCAACATTTTTCAAAAAAATATATTAGATATAGCTTTTGTCATTCTTCAAGATGTACCTTAGATGTACAAACTAGTTATGTGTTCTAATTTAATGTTAATTATAAGATACTTGACGGTTTCCAGTTCCTACTTTCCTATTTTAGATTGGATTCTAATGCCTGTTAACTTGTAGGCTAGTTGCCATAAACAGTTTGCACAATTCACGTGGCCACAATCACTATATAAAGTTTTCGAAACCTAGCTTTATGTATTTGACTAGGTATATCAAATAGTGATTTGAAAACCAGTGCATATTATTATACCTATTCATTCTGTTCTTTGATTTCCTTCACTGATTTAAAACACCAAATATGTTTTACAAATAATCGTATAAAAACAAACACGTAGAATTAGATAAACCCTCTTTTTCTAACAAAACGTGATCACAAGCCATATCAACCCGGAATCTTTGAAAAATGAGAAAAAAAAACACAATAATATCGTCGTAACTCCAAATTGGATGGGCTGCGTCATTGAGCGATGTTTTTTTAGTTTTATAACGAACCTTAAATCTTACAATTATTGTATTTTTACACTTAATTGTAATTACATGTGTGATGTGTCGAAGTTTTTTGTAAATGCTAATTGAGATCGTAAAAAAGCCATTGGTTTGTAATTAATGAAGATTTTGATTTATAGTCTACACAATAATTTATAATATAATATATTGACGATGCGATGAAAATTTTTTGTTATTATTTCGTAGATTTGCACTTTGCTCTCTTTTGCTCTATTGTAATTTGTTAATTTATTTTTTTAGGTAAGTTAATATTTCCTTGCTTTTGTATCACGAACTTATCGATACCAGATGGACATTATATTAAAACGCCGAATTTAATGTGCCAAACTGTGCGCTATTTTTTTCTTTTTTCACCTTTCGAATCGAGTTCAAAAAAAAAAATTTAAAACACCAATTTTAAGATTGACGCAATCGTGTTTTTGTTTTTTAAATAATTTTGTTTGTAATTGCTCACAAACAGACTGCCAAAACAACCGTGTCCTTGGTATTTGGCAATTATCTTCCTCAAAATCAGAGCAAAAGGTGTTGCTATATTCACAGATCATCTCGTAATTCACAACAATACAAAGTGCGAACCAAATCAACAAGGCCGGTGGCCTTTCAGATGTGAAATGTGCTTTTGACTCTATTACAAGGTCACAGTGCTAAAGTAATGCAAAGTTGATATACGGCATAAATATACTTTGTCTATAATTCATTCTATATCTCATTGGTTTAAACTTTAAAGTATTGAAAAGCTCATTAAACTAGGAAGTCAAGTTTCTACGAAAAATCTATGTTTCATTTATTATTCGCAAAAAAAATCACTCACCAGAACGACAGGAAATTTTAATATTTTATTTTTAAGTGCGTGTTTTTCACAATTTTGTTAAATTGCGACTGGATGAAAATTTTGATTGTGGTCGTCTTCATCGTTGGTAGGAACAAATCCTTAGCGAAATATCGTTCGCTTATGACAATTTAGTATCGCTAGCGTATCTTAATCGTGTGTGATACCTTAAGAATTAAGATGCTGTAATATTTTATATTAGAGAATCTTAACATAAAATATTAAAGTATCTTCACCGTGTGTGATGCGCATTATTCTGATATTAAAGTTTGCCTTATCGCCAAAAAACTCCATCAAGTCAAGGTTGAGTCGTTTCGGAGAACCGGAGTAAACGCACAAACAAAAGTTTATATTGCACGCCTCATAAGCGAAGCGTTGAGGTGGGTACTACTG